>CM057815.1:31094695-31341678 GCA_030067965.1 Latrodectus elegans
AGTTTCTTCATTTCAATTCATCGCAAATGCCTCCTATTTTATATGAACATGAGGAAATTCTAATCTCATTTCCATGTCAGCGAAGCTTCTTTTTATCATGTAAATTTTACATATTCGCATGCCACATACATTTTACATATTGGCATTAATGTCAGATGCCATTTTGTAAAAACATTTTAATTGCTAATAGTGTAATAGTGTATTATCAATCTTATTTTCACCAAAATAACAGGAGAAAACCGATATATATATATATTACATCTTTACTGGATATGCATGCATTTTTAATCAATATATTTTTTATAATATTTAATTTTTTCAAAATAGTTTCTCAATGTAATTTGAAAAATAATATCAGTGGAAGCGAAGGTACAGATCCCGGGGGGGGGATGAAAAATATATGTATATACAATTTATGTTTGTGTCAGTAATTAATGTTGGTGTATGTTAATATAGAATAAATGTGTCGTCAGAAACGATGATATTTTGTAGTATTGAACTATCCTGAAAACGATGGGTTCCTGACAACATTACATATTATAAATCTTAGAAATGAACTATATTTTTCTGTATAATTTATAAGTATTTATATATATATGTTTTAAAAAATTTTATATTTTTTCCTTTTGCTATCAATTTTTTATTGCATGCGTAATGTCGTTGTATATATATATATATATATATATATATATATATATATATATATATATATATATATATATATATATATATATATATATATATATATATATATATATATATTTATTTATTTATTTTTACCAAAAACGTGATATGGACTGGATTTATTATATACTTCATCCACTCAGTATAAAAAGAGTGAAAGTTGCTCGCAATTCCCTTTACTGTGATTTAGTAGTATTAAACTTTTTAATCATAACAGGGCAATTGTCTCTGAACCTCTTATTAAGATTCTTTATTACACTATCACAAATAATTTGTTTCATGCTGTTCTAAATTGATGTAAAACTACATCGATTAATTTTCCATTTAAATTAAAGAAAGAAGCTAGGAAATTATTAGATTTAAGACATAAGTGATATTTCTTAAAAATAAAGATACATTATTTAGAAAAAATTGCTTATATTTGATTATTTTATAAAAGCATAATTACAAATTAAAATATTTTCTTATATAGTTAGTTGTCATATTTTTATAAATACTTTATATTTATTATTTATTTACAAATGCCGAACATTAGCGCCCTAAGCCATTAGTTCAAGGGGTCTCCAATACTTTTCAACAATGCCCTCATACTGAGAAAGAACCACACAATTATTTAAATGTTCAAAAATCATTGGTTGACCAGAGTCACACAAAACACAGTCCGGGGAGTCCACCACTCCAATCCTATAGAGATGGTCCCGCAAACAATCATGTCCAGTTAGACCTCTAAAAAGGGCCACCGCAGTCTTTCTTGGGAAAACGGGAACAGCTCTTTCCTCCCCCAAAATCTTTCCTCTCTTGTGCGTCGATCGTTGGATCATATCTTGTTTAAGTGTCTTCTTGAGAATCAGGCTAACAATCAATTAAGTTGAATGAAATGAAAGAGGGCGATTGATGCGTTGATCTATCAAAGCTCCCTTTTTACCCAGTGAATCAGCCTTTTAAATACTTTACATTCATACTTAAATTGTGAAACTGGAAAAATTAATCGGTTTTATAGAATGTTAAACAGCCATTTATTTGTTTTTCTTTCCTTTGTGAAATCATTAATCTAAGTCAAAACAAAAATAGGCTTCGTTTTTAGCTTATATAAGTAATATTTTTCCAGATAAAACTTTTCTTTGCATATATGGATTAAGGAAAAAAAAGTATTTTATTTGATATTTATAACAGAGATAATAATTATTCCCGGGAAAAAAATAGAGATAATAATTATTCCAGAAAGCAAATAATTATTGCTTGTAAATGCTTATTTTTTGAAAAGAAAAATCCTGTGTTAAATTTATCATTTAAGTAGTTTGGCTTCTAATTTATTAATAAAAACTAAGTAAGAAAGTAATTTAGTTTTTACGTTTGCTATTAAATTTTTATTCTGGTTCTTTTATAAATAGTTTTTTTCATTTTATCATTTACAAGGTAAAGATATTATTTTTCCCCCAAAGTTTCTAGTATGAGATTGTTTTATTTCGTTAATTTTAGTTTACTGTTGATTATTTCACGTAAATATGTTTGAATACAAAATTTCGTTTTGAAATTCACTGTAATAACTTTTGAAAAGTTCTGTCAGATGCCATTTTATAACAACCACAGTTAAATTTAAATTCTTCCAAGTTTCTATATCACCATTTTGTAACACTATTTCAGTGCTATTTACTTAATGAATTTCTGATTTATTTACTTTTTATATTCTCCGTTTTCGGGGTAAATTTAGATGATATTTGCTGACTTCGAAACAGGAAACAAGAAAAAATAAAAATACCCCATCTAGCAGATACTCACTAAACGCATAAATTAATCATTCGACGAAAAAGTGTATGCACTGAAATATAACTTGGGGAGAAACATATCCACAGGACGAGTTTTTAAAACTCTTACAAAACAATAGTTGCCATGGAAACGTTGGAGGCCATCTTGAAGCACGTGACCGTGACGTGTCGAGACGAGACTTTCGGTCGGAAGTTGCCTAGACCAATCAGCAAGCGCTGTCCCGAAAAAGATTTTTCGGAGAATAATTAAAGTTCCAGTATCCTGTTGTTTTGTTTTCCGGATAACGGAGCTGAAGAGGCGCGGTGGGGGTTGTTAGTTTTCCCGTTTCGTGGGGAGGTTTTTGAGATAGAAATTATCTTTTAGGTGTGTGGCAGCAGCAGAAAACCGGAGATGTACTGATTGAGAAAGAAATAAAAATTATTAGGGAAAAAAATGCTTTTGCTTTTCCGATTGGTTTTCCCTAAAGTTGTGCAAACAATTGGGGACTATGTAAAAGTATCTAATTGATTTCTGCAGGACAGAATCTCATAATTAAGCCAAATGATGGAAAAAAGAATAGATTTATAAATTACAAACTGACTTAAAGAAGCAGTTAACTATTTTGATTAGAATATATTAGAAAAATTATTACACTTCTCTAAAATTTAAGCTTTTAATCGCTTTTTTTACTTGACATTTGAAAAATAATTATTTATTTTTCAAAATATGTTATAAGATTTTTTCGTACTAACTATTTAAAATCATTAAAAATATATTTTTACAAGTTACATATTCGTTTTAATATCTCATTATAAAATTGAAAAAGCAGTTATCATTTTAATAATTTGATTAAAGGTATTGATGATTTGCAAATTAAAATTTAGCTCCTGAGTTGAAAATTGTGTGATTTTTTTTCGTGTTTCTAGCTAAGTATGTTTGAATGCTTTATTTATCAAATTGAGGAACACCATAAAAATGCTTTTCTAAGATTAAATTTTTTATATTATTTATTTATGATTTTTATGATGTTAATTTTTATTATAAGGGAAATTCATTTCGTGTGCACATTGTATATAGCTTTTTACAAATTTTATGAAATTTAAAAGCGAAATTAATTGAGTTGTTACGTAATATATTCAAGTATTCCAAACAGTTTTTATTGGATTTGCTTAAAATTTATTACTTGTAAAGTATAAATAAATAGTGATCTGTCAAATTGCACATTAAACTTTATATGCAGTTGATTTTCTCATTTATGTTCTTTGGCAATTATATCTCAAATTGTTATACAGGCTATGATGAATTTTTTTTATCGCTTTTCACTTTCATTTATTTTGCAAATTAAAGTAAAATTTTTCAGGGTTTATGATGAAAGAAATGTTTAAAAATTTAGACATGCATATAAAACTTTAAAAAATTTCTAATATATACTTACATTTCTTTTAACTACATAAACTTCTTTATTACCTGAATCTTCTAATACCAGAAATATGTCGAGAAAGATAGTTTTTAAAATTTAACCTTTCTTATAAAAGAAATGGAACTATGTCTTTTGTTTTTATTTATATTTCTTTTATTTCAACGAGGCGAAGAATTTCATAATATGCACTATTGCATGATTTCGTGGTGTCTAAAAAAACCAACAAGGTTACATTTCATGGGGTTGTTCCTATTTTTATGTTTGAAATACATGATGTTTAAATTTTACCATTTGATGTGTATTTTATATCAAAAGTGTGGTCCCTTTTCTTCGATTCAAAACTAAAAACACAGAAATCGGGAGAAAACAGGAAATTATTATCAGCTGAACGTGAAAAAGGAACCCCCAATCCTTGCACCTCACCCCTCTTCCATCCTGCGTCGTCGCCTAATTTCGACAGTTGTGGCTCATTTTTAGCCCTGAAGCAAGCAGGGAGGACGCTTAGATGCTAGCATTGAGAGATCAAAAAACAATATTAAAACTTACGGAGAAATAACAAGTGTAAGGAAAGTTGGGAAAAAAAATGGGAAAAGCACGGTAATTCGCGAAATTAATTGAATATGAAGAACTGTTAAAGACAGCACGGCTAAATATTATGTTAGAGAAAGAGAGAATTCCGACGTTGTCCTTTTCTTTTCCTTTTTTTCCCCCTTTGCTGTTATTCTCCCGGAAAAATTAACGCGTTTTCCCAGAAATACGTCCGACGTTGATGTGCCGTCACCATGGCAACGCGTGGGGAGAAGGTGAGGGAACGAAATTATCTCTCCCTTCGGTAAATTAATAAAAATAGGCGCTAAAGGCTGTTCAGCACACACACACACGCAAAACAAAACAAAAAATTTGTATGACAAATATTTGTAATGGTTGTGGGATTGGGGGTACGGTTGGGGAAAAAAAAAATAATAATTTACAGAGGTGTTATTCTCCTTAAAACCGCCAAAAATGACAGACGTAATTTAAATTGAACAATAGATAAACACGCTGTTAATACGGATTCGTAGCCAACCCGACAAGTTTATATGCGCGCGAGGAAAAATTTTCTGACAAGTTTTATAATTGGTATCGGTTTTTTAAATGCTTCTTATGTAATCGGGTGGATACGGCCCCGGCGAAATTATTTTGCAATCGGGTTTGTTTAATGATGAGGAGCATTAGTGAGAGAAAAAGGGATGGAATAGTTGATTGTTATTTTCTTTGTTTCATTCAAAATCTTCAAAAAAGAAAAAAGTGTAAATGATAAGTTTTTCTCGGAATATTCAATCCCTATATTTAGAAGGTCTTAGCTCTAGTATTTAACGAATTATAATCAGATTTTCGCTTTCAGCAAAACAGCTGGATTAGTATGGCAGAAAAATTTTTAGAATAAACTTAATCTATTAATTCTTCACGCATGATGTTGAAAACTTGGTAATGGAACAGACTACAGATGGAGGTTTCATATTTAAGTGGACATTTTTTTCCAGCTCAATATACTTACTTTTTACACTTTTAAATTGAAAAATTTTTAACTGCATTAGATTATCTCGACAAATAACATAAATTTTATTTTAAAATTGAAGAGTATTAAGCCAAATTATTATAATCGTAGCAACTTTTGCAATTTAATTTCACTTTAATATTTAAATCAGAAACAAGCACTAGGTAGACCATACATCAGCATACAATAAGGTTCTATTATAGACATCTGAGATATTTTTCACTAATGTTTAAGAATTGCTTAAGAATGCGATACCTTAATCTATAATTAATTGAAAAATCTCCAGTGAAAGATATTTTTTAGACATTATTAAATTTCAACTTTCAATAAAATTTGACACTGGATATTTTTATAGTGTTTTGTTTTATATAAAATTAATTTTATAAATTGTCTTTATTAATATTTAACTTTGATTTTCAATATGCTTCAAATCTATATTAGAAAATGTTCATCACAGCCTGTTATTTATGTAAGTTAAATATTTTATTTTTAATGTGATATTATTATTATTTTAGCATATAGTATTTTTTATAAACTAATTAAACTAGCTAATTTAATTAAAAATGTTGGATTAATTTTATTAATTAAACGATATCAACCATGCGAGTATAAATTTATGATATCTATTAAGAGAGGAAAAATTAAGCTTGAATTTCATTAAAATATACGAAAAATGTATTTTTATCTTTTTAAATTGATTTGTTCAAGCAAACAAACAAGTGATTAAAAAAAAGTTGTTGTCATTACATACATTTTAAAAACTATTTTTATTCACAACTTCACACGACAAATATTATATGTTATGATTATTCGTTTCGTATTTACATTAGTTTAAATTTTTAACTATAGTTTAATTAAAGTTTTTGAAAAATTATTTTTCATTATAATTTTCTGTATTATGATATCCTAAAATACTAAATTTATTATAAGAGCAGTATACTAAAAAATACTTTAATTTAAATTCACCCCACAATAATCGCACTATAGTAAAAAGTTTTCAAATAGAAAGTTAATTAATTATTTAAATTGTTGCCAATCTCTCTTATAAATATTTATTTCATTCTTTCTATGATCAATATACATCCAAAATCCTAACAAATCCGGAAACGAATACGCGAAATAAGATAAGAAATTCTTGTAATAATGAGGGCACCAATTTAGATTCACATTTCGGTTTACCCCAGCCCTTTTATACCTTTTTTTCCTTATCTCTCCGATGTTATTAATTTTAAGAAAAAAATGTCCGCAACTCTGCCCGTTAAGTTCGTAATGGATTTTTTTGCCACTCTACCTCACAACAGCCAACGAAATAGAATAATTATGGAATCTAAAAATGTATAAAAATAATTTTAAAAAAATAAAATAAATCAGTTGTCTCGTTATTGACATTATTATTCCTCTCTTTTCCCAATTCATTCTTCATTTTGAACGAGTTTAAATAAACAATGTTAATAACAATAATATTAATAAGAAGAATTTTTCGATCGAAGAAATCGAACTCCTCTGAGTCTTTTTCAAAGGATTCCCCTAATAACAATAAAGAAAAGAATGTTCCTCAAAATTAAAAAGAAATGGTAATAAAAAAGGAATACGGAGTTAAGAACAAATAAATAAATTACGTTATCATACCGTTCTTACCAATGCCCTGCACCCGCCCCTTTTGCCCGGGTTTATTAAAATATCTCATTAAAGATAGAAAACAATCTTTGGAATAATCCGTATTACTTACGGACCGATGGTTAGATGAATAAATTTATTTTAAATTTATTTTAATTTAGATTTTTTTTTGTTCTCATATTTATTATTTCGTATCTATATGCAGTTTTTCTTCTTTTCTGTAATTTTTGTGTGGCATTTTCTCTCCAAACATTATTGTCGAGCGGTGAGAATTTCGATGTGGGGTAAAATGGTGTGAGAGGCTCAAAGATTTTATTAAAGCAATTATGGAATTGTATTTCTGCATCAAATTATAATGTTGATAAATAAGTTTTTTTATTTTATAAATGAAAAATAATTATGTATGTAATAACTAATACAATGCACAAAAGATCCTGTTTTTGGAAGGATTAAAATTTTATTAAAATATATAATTGGAAAATTCCTACATTAGTTTTTTTTTTATCATTTTATATTTCTTAAAATATACCTCAACTTTATTTTTTATCGAAAATTTCTTTCCTAAGATTTGATATTGTACTCTGCAACTGCATAAGGATATTTACACAATTTAAAATGCTAAATTATATAATTTTCCAAGTTAATATTTGTAATATGGTTTTTGAGAACACATTATATTGCCTATAATAATTTGTGTTTAATTTTTTTATATATTTATTTATTATTTAATGTATTTAGGGAAAGGAGATAAATATGAATATATAAGGGGGCATATGATTAAATTAAAAAAAAAAATTGGATGCTTTTTATATTTTAGATTAGTTAAAATTTATAATATTATAATATATTCAGCAAAGTTTCAGAATCTATGCTCCAGCTCACTGGTTTTCAATCTAGATTTTGCTGCTTTTATACAAGAAATTTTATATAAAATATATCATTTTCTTATATAATTTTTAAGACTTAAAGAGATAATTAAAAAGAAATTTCTTTTTATAATTTAAAAGACAAATTTCAATAATTAAGAAAATTCTATGCAAAGTTTGAATATGAATTCAAACTTTGCATATTTAAATATATATATTTATAGTATAGATATATTTAACATTTAATAATATTTATAAGTCGTTAATTTAAAATAGCTTATAATTAATATGCAAAAATTAATTATAGAATAAAATTGTATGTATTTATTTTAATGCTATTCGAGAAATTAAGAAATATTTTTTATGAAAAATAAAAATTAATATAATTAATCGTTTATTTATATACGATTTTTTTAAAATTTTGTTTCTGTTGTTTAACTTCAATATATACTAACGAAATTAAACTAAAAATTCTGAAGTTAAGCGAGATTAATTATTTTTCTTTTTATAATCATTTTTAACTTTAGAAACAGTAGAATATTAATAATCTATATCATTTTGTTAAATTTAATAGCTTTAAATTGACGTAAATTATTTGATATTCAACAATTTATCAGAAAAGAGAAAGCGATAATTAATTATCTGGCGTTATTTAATTATGTTGATAAAATTATTAATTTGTTTATTAAGATTACTTAATTGGGATAACTTAACGAAAAATATATTAATTTATGTTTCTGCGTGTGTATGTGTTTCATGAGATTTAGAATATTTAGAAATAATGATTTTGATTATTCAATCTCATTCATTATTTAAATTCATTAATAAACTTAAAGCATTGCAAAAACTATTAAAGAAGAGACATTATTCAGAACATAAAGAGAATGCTTTTGTTTTGGGATATCAGATTACTTGTGTTAATTATTTTCAAATTAATTTAATTTTGTGTAGGTTTATTTTTAACTACAAATGATTTTTTCTTTTTATTCATAGATTAAGAAACATTAAACAAAAACTGAATTTAAAATGATATTTAGTAAAAACTAATGTGAAAGCCTTATCGTATTTTTAAAAATTTCCAAATTTTAATTTAAATAAAATTTGGTAAATTAATTTTAAAAATCTTGATCTTAGATGATCAATCCAATAATCAATCCATACATGCGAATACAAACTCTTAATGATCTTTAAAATTAAGTTAAGTATTCCTACTGATTTTAAGAAATGTCAAATTGTTGATTTGGAACCTATGTTAAATATTGTTGATGGTATCAATTATTATAAAAATTTAATCGATATTTCAAGCTACATTACTTGATAGTTGTTTAACTTATCCCATTACAACCAATGTTTGCCCATGAGTACTAATCTGTTGACATTTATAGTTTAAATTGCATTCTGTATCAGTAAACTGCCTTGTTGAAGATGAAATCGACCCACGAATTGTTGAAAGGTAGGGCAGAATACCAACTGTTGAGATGTCAGCTCAATAAAGCGGCAAAAAGAATTGATGAAATGGAGTCAGAAGGTGTTAAGACACAAAGTTAAAATTAATCCCATCTACTTGATACTTTACTTCTGTTTTTGAAATACATCATCAATTGTACATTTTCCCCCTCAAATATATTTGCTTTTTCATTTGAAAATGCTTAGTATTTGTTCTTGATAACGTTAAGTTTTGGTTAAGTGAATGTCGGATAATCAGGAATTTTGTTTCTTATGCAACTTTTATAGGTGCTTTAAATTAATTTTTATTTATTCCTCCATTCGACTAAAGCTTGACAAAAAAAATGATGTTTGCATCAAAAAGCAAATTTTTTAAACGACTTACTTCACTTTTCCCCGCGCGAGGTTGGAATATTTCTACCTTTACCTATCAGAAAGGTTTTCATTATTATTGAATCTTTTTAATTGTTCAGTGGAAATTGCTTATTTAAGGCATTCACCCGGAAGACAGAAAGAAATTCATCCTATAAGTTTCTTTTGAAGACAGTCTTTCTTCTCGATAATGCCGAGGCTTTTATTAAATTTTAGTTTAGATGGCTGTGTAAATAAAACAGTCGTATTTTTTACTATTTTTTTTAGAAAGTAAAAACTTTTTTTTTTTTACTTTTTTATTGCTCAGCTTCTTATTTAATTTTCTTTGTCTCATTTTTGGAGCAGCTCATACTTATATATCTATAAATAAATGCATCTGTTGTTTCCGATCACATTTTTAGGGGCGTTTTTAGTGAAATTAATTTTAGTAATGATGAGATTGTTTATCTTGCTAGGAAAATGAGATTTTTTCCCCATCATTTTTATACCGCTTTTTTCCAAACAAAAATGTATTTTAATGCAGATTTTAATTTTTCTTCATTCCTTTTTTTTTTTCAAATTACATCTGCATTTGAATGCCCTCAAGGTTTGGGGGAATAAATGAAAAAATTTGTCAGGTTTATTAGAGTGTAAAGAAAATAAAATTGGTTTCATGTTGACGTAAATATTTGGAGATTTTTAATAATGCTTTTTTTTTTACTTTTATCACAAATCGCATTATTTTTACATGACAAAGAGATATATGTGTCTTCATTTATATGTTAATGTAAATTGAAACTAAGTTATATGCTAATGGATGTTATATCAGCGAAAATATTTTATGCTTCATAGTCAACTTGTATTTTAATAAGTAATATTTTTAATGATATTTTACCCATTATGTTAGATGCATTGTTCATAATTTAATCAAATTCAGAATGCTAAATAATAATTTTTAAACCACGTTGTTACATCATCAGTTTTCTTAAAAGCCATTTTAAATACGCATGTCGAGTCTTGTATTATATTAAACGATATTTCTTATAATTTTTCTTTTAAATTTTTTTCTCATTTAATTTACTATTTTAATCAAATTAAATATGATTTTAAATTATTTTTAATGTTCAGTAAATATAAGATAATGTAAAATGCGCCATTCTACTTTCAAAACTAATTTCATATGCGAGTATTATTTTAATTTTTATTATTATATATTTGAATTAAATTTTATTTAATTCAAAATTTAAGTTTACAATTATTGAAAATCAACTCTTTTAGGAAAAAATTACCTTTTTACCCATTGTATTAGCAATTTTTTTAAAACTTGACTTATAATATAAAAATTTGTAAAAAAATTTTGTTTCAATATTTATGAAGATTGAAATATTTCTTAGTGCACATTATATATATATATATATATATATATATATATATATATATATATATATATATATATATATATATATATATATACTTAAAACATATATAAAATATATTTTATTTATAATAAGTATTTCATTATCATTTATATTGGTTTCTTTAATGGTTTTCCTCTATAGACATCACTTTTTCTCGTTTTCCACAGTATTGCTTCAGATGTAGCAGTTACACTATTGATTAATTCTGTGATTAAACACTTGTGTTTGGTTATCTGACTTTCATGCATACACTGATGTACGCATACACTAAAAGACGCAGGCACTGAAGTACGCTTTTTGTTTAATATGTTCAGATAAAGAATAGTGGTAAGCGTAGATCATGCTCTCTATACAAAAGCTTTTCTATTCTAGAAAGTATTTTTTACAAACATTGACCCTGATGTATTTAACCCTTTTGTATTTTTTATATTCTTTATTATTTGGTTTAACTTGTAATTCATCGTGAATTATACAAAACATTTGATTATTGTATGCTTACCTATATGCATAGTTTTTTTTAAATAAAATTTATTTGCTTTTATATATAAATCGTCACAAAATAGATATCTTAATGAAATACAGTTTCTAAATTCTATAGATTATTCATTAGCGCATACTATATTTTTATTATAATATTTCTCATTTAACTTACCATGCAGTTCTTTTAAACTTTTTTGGTTTGTGAAGTTTGCTTGCAATCAACTACATTTTATGAGAATCTGTATGTACAATTGAAAAACAAAATCAAATTTTATGTAAAAATTTTAATTTCCAGTTATACATATATTTTGCAACCTTTATTTATCATAAAAAATAACTTATTTTTTAAATGAGATTCTTGTTCGTTAAGCAGCTTTATTAAATATCTTGTTTATAGGCGGAAATGAAGGCATGAACCAGAAATAAGGTAACTAGTGATATCAACATTGGTCTCCGTGAAACATGATTTAGAACGTAGAGATTTAATGGGGTGGGGGGCAGTAAAAAAGAGGGACCTAAAGACGACTTTACTTCCTACCTTTATAATTCCTTATATTTCCCTTTGAACAGGGTTTTTCCCCTTCCTGATGATGATGCTTCTACTGTGATCAAATTTAGTCAAAATGCATTCATTTGGCTTCCTTTTATCTGCCATGACATTTTTAGCCTTAAAGTCGCATCTTTTTTTTTTTTTTTTTTTCTGTCCCATCAGGCCTCTGTTATCTCTACCCTTTTCCTTACTCAAAGGGAGAAATAATTTCCCCAATTTTTAAATATCCTTTTTTTTTTTTTTTTTTTTTTTTTTTTTTTTTTCTTCTTAAATTCTTGAGAACCACGTGAAAAAAGGTACGATGCAGGTAGTGATATAAGCTATAATTTTTAATCTTAGTCTAGTGAATAAGCATTATTTGATTTGAAATAAATTCGCCATTGTTTTATTATTCTCAAATAAATTTATCATTTATTTAATGTGTTAAATGGTTAAGAGATAACTTGATACAATATTTGCAGTTTCGAATGGATCAAATTGTAGAGAGATTTGATGTTTTTATCGTATGTTAGAAAGAATGCAGATAAAGTAACTCGATTTAAAACTTTCAAGAGATTTTTTTTAATCACTCGAAGCCATAATGCATTTATTGGTAAAATATTTCAATCATAATTTAAAAATCAAAAATTTTTCTATATTATAACCATCGCATTTTGGATTATTTATATTAATTTCCTTACTCCTTATCCAGATTTCTTCTGATGAAATGACATGAAATTTCAATACCGCTTTACAATTTTAAAGAAATGGAAGTCTCAAGTTAAGAATGCTTTTTGAAAATGCAATGATGATGCAAATCATGCAAAATCACTTAAAGATAATAATATGATCGAAGGAGAGAAAGATACAGTACTAAACATATACTATAATATTTTAAAGAGTTAAAAATCACAACTGTGAAAATTATAATATTCACCTAAATTTTTTTAGAAATTTTATTTGCAGCTATAAGTTCATACACAGTTTGTGTATTGATAACAAAATTTGTTTGCTAAACACTGCTCAATGATTTTCTATCTCATTACAACTACTGAAGTTCTTTTTACGAAATTGAAATTCCCATTTCATTGTACGTTTTTCGTGTTGGAATGAATATGAAAATTAATTTATTTTCGTTTATTTTTTAAACATAGTTTTTTTTATCACTTTTATGTGCAATGCCATCACTCGTAATTCAATTTGAAAGAAAAAATTAAATAAGTTACTTTTCAATTTTGATAGCATTGCTTTATACATATGGTGAAATATTTTTACTAAAGTTTTTTTTTTTTTTTTTTTTTTAAATAACTTACGTTGAGTCAACGCTAATATGTATTTCAATGAAGGAAAGTAGGTATTGTTTGATGAATAAATTGCCGCCGTTATATACCACCTACCCAAATTACTGAATAAAAAGAAATTAGCGAGCATATACATAATCACAAAATATGAAATTCAAATTGAGACTAATCTTTATTAAATCTTTAATTATCCGATAATTAATTTCAAATTAACAATGGGTCCTTTTTATGACATTTGGACTAGTTTCCCGGAGTTTTTTACGTAGCAGTTTATATACAAACGCCCTGTCCAGGGGTAGGACTCCACCCAAGGGTTTATATATTTTTTCTCTTCTCTCTCTACCTAACTCTCTTTTTAAATCTCCGGCCACCCCCACCTTTCAGCCCCCATCCTTTTAAAGGGGCTCAACGGGGCGTGAAATTGCATCGTTTGCATAATGAAGGACGTCTCTTCATCTGCACCCTCTCCTATCCCTTAGCCCCTACTCTTCAAGAGGTAAAAAATAATTTTTTTAAAGAGCCCGACACCCCCAAGTCTTCTGCAAAAAGGCTGAGTCAGCCAGTTTTGGTCCACCTCTCCCACCCCCGTATACCGCATCACCAAGTCTTTAATTTTTTTTTATTTTCTTCTTGAAAAATAAAGGAAAAAAAAGGGGGAGATTGGCAAAAAAATAATCTCTTCTTGTCTTTTAGAAGGGACAGTGACAAAAGGTAGCCGAAGGTGTCATTTATTAAGTAGATGCCAGTGTAGTCGAGAAGGAAAAAAATTAGTACAGGAAGGAGAAAAAAATGGTTATTTTATAATGTGTTTCGACTAAACGTTCAAGAAAGGTAGCTGCCCCCTTCTCCTCCCTCATTTTGTACCCTTAAAAGTGTTGATGCCGACGTAACCTTCTAATTTTGCTGTCGTAAGAATAGGGCCAAATGAGAGATTGGGTGCTTACAAGATGATAAACGTAGCTTATCCTTTTTTTTTTTAACAAAAGTCTTCAGAAACATCCAATAATTTCTTGTCGATAGCTTTAGTGATTGAGAAAAGAATTTTAACGAATCTGTACGTAGCGTATACCATTTTTAAAAGTTGTTACCTGCATTTGAACGCTGAATACTGAATTAATCTTCCGCTTCGATTCTCTACATACTTCTAAAATTGAATTGTTTCTAAGCTCTAGTTAAAGTTAAGATATAATGGCTTTTGTGCGTATGCGAGTTAAGATCTCATTTAACGCAAGATAAATATATTCAATGCAAGATAGATAGTCATTTACAATGTAGATTTCATGGAAACATTTCAACAAAAAACACGCTTAAATTAAGTTTGTTTTTAAAAATCTGAAATTAGTTTGAAATTAAAGGGAAGTTTAATATATATTTTAGGCAAATACACACACACACATACGAGAACTATATCTAGCGGTTAAACCCTACTTTATTTACTTGACAGAAAACAATCAAACTGGGGCATGAATAATTTACACAATGAAAAACTACCAAAATACTTGCTAGAAATTCAGTTTTAAAATAGTTTATTGATTTTAGAAATTTAACCTTAAGGAATTAGTTTAGTTATAATAATATCAAAACAAATGTAAGAATAAAGCTAAATAAAAAAGCAGGTGTTGATTTCGCTTTTTTATAATAAATAAATGAGGTGATGTAGTAACAAAATTGTTAAACTTTGTATAAGAATTGATTCTAAAATGGACGTTTTTCTAATTATTGGATATATATATATATATCGAATTTTTAGTTTTCATAAAACTTATCTTTTCAGATCGCGAAATCTACAAAAATTGAAAAGTAATTTTTTTATCTTTATGATTGGTATTTATGATTGGTTTTAATTAAAGTGACAAAAGTAATTTTACTTTTAAAAATGATCTAAGAGAATGTGGATTTTTTTAAAATTCATTGTTTAACATTAATATGAGTTTTAGGCATTAGTTACGCATATTGGAAAATTTTTATTCAAGTAGAAATTAAAAATCCTTGAAAATGTCCCGAAAAGTTTACCATAAATTACTATAATCACCATATAAAATTCGCATTTTTAGTGTACATATTAATTATAATATTAAAGTAATATTTCAAATATTAATAAAAATGTGTATTCTCATAGTTAAGATAAATGTAAAATAGTGAATACTAAATCGTAATTTATATTACTCTGCTTTTTCGTTTAAAATGCAAAATTTTGAATTTTTTTATGTTGTAAATAATATTTGAAATTGTATTCTTTCATTATGTTTTTAGGTTATGATATCTAAAATAAAAATTTATTAAGTACGAAGTATGTTTGGGAGATATAAGAAGAAAATTGTATGAAAGTTTTAGTCCGCTTGAATCTTATGAATTTAAATAAAGTTGAAAATCTTATTAGAATTAAAAGAAAAATTAAAAAGTTGTTACAATTCTTCATCTATATAATTTTCAGGTGAAGACTGTTAGAAAAATTCATAAATTGTTTTTGATAGTATATACATTAGATGCGAATTCATTTGAACAGATATATATATATATATATATATATATATATATATATATATATATATATATATATATATATATATATATATATATATATATTTATCACACATAAAACTTTCATATTATAATTCCATTAAACTATTTTTAATTTTCGAAGATTTAATCATTCAAAACCGAATAAGTACATAAAAGTTACTCCTATTAATATTACAAATATTAAAGAATTTAAAAGTGTTTTTAGAGATAAAAAAAATATAACTATGTTTAATTGAAAAAAAAAATGTTGTGTGTTCTTGAAGAAATAGTTTCTCGCAAAATACATTTTATTAATTTTATTCAGTGTTAAAAACAATCATGGCAATGAGATATGGTAAAGATATTATTTTTTACATTTAAATTATTTTATCATTACGTTAACATTTTCAGTAATTAATAAGAATAAATGCTGACATTGAATCGTTGAAATGCAATGATTTTACATTTTTTTATACATACGAAAAGAGTTTTAAGAAATTGTGATACTAATATACACTAATATCAATTAATGTAATAAAGAAAACTTAACATACATTAAAAAAAATTTAAAGTTATTGTCACTAATATCAATTAAACTGCTGAAAATTCAAGAAATAAAATTATTATATTCTTTTTTTATAAATTAATATATAATTATTGAAGTACTTTTTTAAAGAAGATAATAGTTAAACAATAACGGAATGATGGCAAGGTAAAATGACTTTAATAGTTAAAAAGGTATTTTTTATGTATGAAAGTATAACATGAAAGAATTTTATTAAACTTGAAAGATGTTTAACTTTCTATTATTGTGACATTGAAATTAACTTTCTATTAAATAAAATTATATATCGTAAAGTTCAAAAACTGTATACGTATTATGTTATGTAATTTCAAAAACTGTATTGTTAAACAGTAATATCAAATTACCAACTCAGAGATCCCTAAAAATTACAGTTATATGTAGCAGCTTATAGTTTACAATACATTAAAATTAGTCATTATTTGTAACTATCATAATTTATACTTTTGTTTAAAATTATGCAAATTAAAAATTAATATGTAAATAAATAAAAAATTTAAATCAAATAAAAAATTCAAATAAAATAAAATCAAATAAAAATAGCGCAATCATTAAAACAATTGTTTGTATTAAATTAAAAAATTCTCAAACAAAGTTATTCAAAGTAATTCATTCTTAATCAGCTTTAAACCGAGATCCAAAAAAGTATAAATAAATAAATTTGAATTTAGGAATTAGTTTTTTTTATTTTTTATTTATTTATTTTTATTTTATTTACGGTATTTCTTATTTTCACATAAAATTTACGAAAATAATTAATGCAGAAGTATCTCGTTACGTGAAAATGCCTTTACATGGCTCTTTTGAACGACTAAATAATCATGTAATAGAATTATGAGGGAAGAAAAAGGGGGTGGGCTTAGTAGAATCTGACGATACATAAATAAAAGTTAACTTCTGGACCGTCTCCAGTAATTGAAACGTCTGCATACATTTGCCTCGCTATTTGTTTTCTCCCACTCTTTCCTCTTTAGCAGCTTAAAAGAGACTCGGACGTAAGTTACCGGATTTCGTATAATTCCGGATCGCACCGCTCCGGTACGCCGCATCTTTTTAAACCCCTAGTGACAAAACGACCGAGACAAATAGCCCAAAAAAAAAAGGGGAAATTGGAGGGATTTTGGTAGGAGGACAAAAACTTATTTGAAAAATAACGTAAAAACAATAAGGACCAAAATATAATGAAATTTAAAAAAAAGTCGGAAATTCTATTTCCCGCTCTAGTCCGCTTTCTCGCAGACTATTTGAATGATGGCGCCGAAACACTGGGCAAATAAATTTTACCAAACACAAGGAGAGCCAAAGAAAGGGAAGAAAACGACGGAGTGGGAAGAAAGGGGTGGAAATCCCCCAAAAAAAGAAATCAAAAAATCAAGTAGAGGAAGAAAAGGGAAAAGAAATGTAATACCTAATGACTCCAATATATGGGGATGGAGGAAAAGCGGGATAAAAAGAAGGGGGTGGAGAATCAAATCTTCTTCTAACCGGAGCGTTTGAATATTAAAATCGCTTCCACTTAAAATCGGACTCCCGGAAAAATCTGGAAAACCAAACGACGCGATCTTAATGCCGCACATTCATCACCTTGCAGTGGAGGACTTTAGGGTAAAAAATGGAAAGGTAAGGGGAGGATGGGGAATTCGGACGGAATCTCACCCGTGTGCCTATTGGGGCTATTGGAGGTGGGCCCATAACGATAACCTCCGTATCCTTCCGCAGCAGAAGAAGAAAAGAGTCCCCCGGATCAAAACCCGATTTTCCGTGAACTTTGTGTCCGGGATTTTCATATTTTACTTCCCTTCCAGGGACTTTTTCGTTTTCTTCACTTATGGGGCGTGACGCCATAACCCTTTCGCTTCTTTGACTCTGGAATGCAGGAAAGCTGTTAGTGAGGGAGATATCGGAAAATATTTCCCTCTTCGTCTTTCTTACAAATGTATGCAAAAGGACTCATTTATAAATAAAAAATTGTACATTACAAATTTTGACAGAACTTTTAAATGCAGCCCTTTGTGGGTAATGTTGGAGCGGCAAATGGAGATTTAACTATAGAATTTTTCTTCGGAATATTTTCAAAGAACTAACCCTTCTAAGTTTTAAAAGACAATGAAGCGTTCTATGTTCTCTTTTTCACTCTTCTCTAAATGTTTTTCATTCTTCACTGTTTCGAACGTTTCATACATTTTATATTATTGAAAACAGCTCACAGCTTAAAAGAATGCAATGTTTTCCTGTGTTTGAAATATTTAATACTTGGTTTACTTCACTATTTTTTGAATTTTACAATAAAACTACATATTTTAGTATAATTTGCATTAAATTAGTATATCAGTAACAGTACAACTGTCTTAAAGTTTTACATTTTTTTTAAACTTTTCTATAAATGCTGTATTTTTATATATATATATAAATGACAGTTTTAAATTTTCAGTCAAATCTATTTGATAAAAATTATTTGATTATTTGAGTTTCATTGTAAAATTTATATATAATATATGTATGTATATATATATATATATATGTGTGTGTGTGTGTGTGTGTGTGTGTGTGTGTGTGTGTGTGTGTGTGTGTGTGTGTGTGTGTGCATTTATTAAAAATTGTTTTTATAAAACATATTTGGATACAAATATTTGTTTGCAATTTATTTGCCAATTTGATAAAAACTTATGTTTTTTCCAGTTTAATAAAATATTTAATAAAGCTTGTTTCTGTTTAATAATGATTTCTTCATCTTTTTTCAGGTAAGTTAGAATGTAAAAAGTGTACCAACTCTTTATTTAGTTTTGAGTAAGTCCTTTTTATACTTGCTTAATTAAAAATTAAAAAAAGAATCTAGAATTTAAAAAAAATCGAATTTCTGCTTTGTTGACGAGTTTAATATGTCATCAGAAAATTGGGAATTTATATCAATGAGACTTAAAGGATAATGATTTCTTTCTGTGAAAAAATGTTATTGTTATCACAAAACCAATTGTTAATAACTAAACACAAACTTTTAGAATAATATGAAATTCTTGTTCAAACATTAGTTATTTTTTAAATGAATTTTATAACTTTAATCACAAAAAACATGTGTTTCAAGTAATTCTCCTCGTTTTCAGCTGTCATCTGAATTAGCAAAATAGATGTTCCACAATTGTAAGAACCACGCTAATAGCTAAAATGTCACCATTTTTAACCTTCGTGAATTAGATTTCACTTTTGATGAGGGATGTTTGTAGTTGTTCAGAATAAGTCTTAAATTGTGACTGTGGTCGAATTAACGTTAAAATGCAAAATCTGGCATAGAATACACGAGCCAAATAAATTTAATTTTTGATTAAAAAGATGTTGGAGTGTTTCGTTTGTAAATTGTTAAAGTGTCGTTAGAACAAAAAAGTGTATGATTTGGTATCTGATATCCAAAACTGTCATGTACCGAGCAGACTATTTTCTGTAAATGATTTTCAATAGCATTTTATGACTTCTTGCAATATTTCAAGGAACTTCGTCTTTCATAATATCGTTTATTCCAGCCATTAAGATACATGAAAAGTTAAGATGATTTTTATTTGTATCGATGATGCTTGATTTGTATCGATGGTGATTTGTATCGAAGTTGGTGTCAAATGATAGAAAGTATTACTGAAGCCATTGAGTTCAAGTCTGAAAGTGTGGTGATGGTAGAGATATTTTCCACTTACTGCTAATTTTTTAAAATAAACTCTAATTTAACTATAAATTTGTGATGGTGCCGTCTGAATGAAATTTTTTTTTTATCTTAAGAACATCTCAAAATTACGTTGAACCCACCCCAAAGGAAACAAAAAAATTCAAATTTTCTCTGATACCAGGTAGATTATCTGGTATCAAATAATCTACCTGCTATCAGAGACCCGGTTATTTCTGATACCAGGTTTTTATTCCATGAAGATAGAAATATGTGTTAAATTCCCTGAGATGTAATCACTATATTAATAAAATTTGATACAGATAATATAAAAGCTCTACATGGTCTCATAGACAGTTGAACTTAGAATCTGCAATGTCTCAATTTTTTCCCGCATACTGATGCCAACTTAAAAATTAAAATTAATATTTTCTTCTATATGAAGCATAGCTTTCTTTAAGGGGGGAACCAGTAGAAATAGATTTTTATTATCTTTTACAAAAACAGTCCAGTGTTTTTTACACATTTTTTGTAATTTTTCTAAAATTAATAACATTTATTTTACTTTTTTGAAAATCGTACAAAATATATTATTTCCATTAAGAAGTAACTTCAAAAATAGTTTTTTTTATGAGAATGATTTATTAACAAAGCGTAATTTCTTAAACTTAACATTATTTTCATTAACTGTTTCATTAAAAATACCATTTTCCAAAGAGTGGATTTTATAACCATTGCTGCTACTGCTAATTATTATAATAATTAAGAGCCTGCTACTGCTAATTATTATAATATTTGCTGAAGAAAATAATTACATATTTTTATATAAAATTTTAAAACAAATTGCTCTCTCGTAAATGCTATTTTATTCATCATATTCGCTGAAAATATGAGTCTTATTTCTTTATTCATTAAGAACTTCCAACATGTATTAACTTTCCGAGGACTCAGTTTTGGAATTAAATGTTTTAATTTTGGATGTTTCATATTTGTGGAAGCTTTTACGTTAGTAAAATATTTATAATTTATAAACTTAAGTGTGTCACATGTGAAGTTTTTATTTAATTAATTTTTGGCGACGCTAGCTTCATACTGCTGCGCAACATCTTGGACCCAAACGATTGAAGTTAACATTGATCAAGATTAATTTTTTTTTCTTTTTATCAAACTCACTCCGATTAAATATTAAAGCCATTATCATGATTACAAAAAACACTATGTGTATACAATGTCTAACAATTCATAATTACATCGATTTAAGTTAAAACAGTTAAAACCTAAGATAGATAAAAACACTTGAAGGCCTTTGTTAATGGACTTCCAGGAGAAGTTGAAGACATGGTTAATTTCATGTCATACTGAAACATTTTGGTTATTTTGCTTATAATCTTTACGTCTAGGTTATCTTTGCTCATTACTTTCTTTGTAAGAGAGTAATGCTCTCTACAAATTCCCAAAATCAAATATTTTACTGGGGGTCAGAATACAAAAAATAAACAAATAAATAAAATAACGTCCATTTTGTCTTTCTGAGAAATGTTTAAGTAGTCTATGAAAAAGATATTCAAATTGGAAAATGGACCTGTCTACAATTAAGATAAGAAAATTTAAATGCGGAAAGGAAATCGTATATATATGGAAACTTTTTTAGATTGAAAAAATTATATGAAATAAATCTCATTGATTTTTTTATGTCTTGATTTCTTTATGAATTATTAAATATGAAATTATGTTAGATAATTTGTGGATATTCTATTCTTATCATTCCTCACCAGTTTTCCTTATTTTCTTCTGATATATTTTCCATTGTCTTTTCCTCTTAAATGGATTTTTATTTTTACAAAAATGTATTAATATTTTGAGATTTGTTTTTATTAGAATTTTTTATATATTTTATCAATAATTATTTTCGGGAAAAAGAATTTTTTTTTAATGTTTTGCTTAGTAAAATGGAAAGTGTGAGTATATAATGCATTCATGCAAAATAGACTACCAAATTATCGTTCTGGATTAGAATAGATTGAAGTTGTGAATTATAGAGTAAAATATTGAATACAAAATTTCTGAATTGGTGCATAATTTAATAATATAGAACATGTTTGTTCATTTCATTTTACTATTTAGCACAAAAATCTCAAACAAAAATGATAATTAAGCTTTATCTATAGGAGCATGCCTCTTATTTGGAAATGATATATAGTCCGATTGACATCAAACAGTATAGCATAATATTATTTCCTATTTATTTTCTTCTGTCCAAGAAATTTATATTATAATGTTCAAAGCATCCAGTTATAGATTTAGCAATATTTTGATTGATTTTTTTTTTAATATTTTGAGAACTATCTTTATATAAATTTGAAATCACTTGCGTTAACATCAATCTTAATCGCTTTCTTGTCAGAAATAATTTTAAGTAGTTAGAGTAAATGTACCACATATTCTAACAATGAAATGCTAAACAATTTAAATATTTTGATGACATCAACCACAGATATGTCTTTTGACTCTTATTTCGATGGAACATAATTTTAATTCTAAGAAAGGCACTGTCTTAAACCCTCGGACGTAATAAGAAAACAATTAAAATTTTTTGTATGTATCAATAATGTGTTCAATTATTTCTTAAAGTTCATTTTAAATTGATAAATTTAAAATGTTCAATTTATCCAATGTTTTGAGGAGAACTAAATTATTCTTTTCTCTAGTACTTGATTAAGTTTTATTCCGGAAGTATCCTTAGTTTTATCTTAAAATATGAAAACAACCCTGCCAAAAATCACTAAAAACGTTCAATAATTTCAATTATAATTTATTTAACAGTTACTGGTAAAATTAATAAATGTTTTTATATAATTTATCAGAGTGTAGATGCTTTGTTTTTATAAGAACTCTAGTATACTACCCATTTCAAAAATTTTCCTGTATTTGACTTTAAAAGTATCGCCAAGTCAATAGCTATACTGTCCCCCAATATGTCGCCAACTAAGAGTTTGTGCCTAACAACTCCCAAGAAAAAAAAAAAAAAGAATAAAGTAAGCAAACCTGCTGAAGTCTGCACAAAAATTCCTCGGTTTCCTAGTTAGCCGGAAAAAAGGGGGAGAAGGTGGTTCAAGAAGGGAGGAAATGATGAGAAGTATTGTGGGTGGAAGTTGGAAGCCTAAACAAGGCGGGAGAGGAAAGGGTTGAGAGTGGATGAAAGTAAGAATCGTTGTGTCGTAATATTACGCGTAAACTGATTGCAGACTCTATCGAAAGCTGTTGAGGAGGGGGAGGCTGGAAAATTCCATAAAGAAGGAAAAGACTTTAAATCGATGAATTGAGAGGAGAGATTAAAGACTTTAAGAAGTGGGTTGGGAAAAAGGGAGATCGCAATTAAATTGTTCCGATGGGGTAGCTCGGTTACCTCGAGATTGAGTGAAAGGACGCCGGCCGATCAACGTCTTCAGAATTATTTACGGAAACGAAGAATATTCCTTTCTCTTGAGATTCGGAGTACAATTTTTGTGAATTTGTGTTCGAATACGTGAATATTATTAATTTTTCATATAGAAATGGTTTGAAAATATATTGGTGATAAAAATTGTGTCTTATATAAGAGATATATATTGGAAGAATTTGCAAAATTGCAACCCATTTTTGGACATCTGATTCATAGGTTTTTCAAGGTATTTTTTTTTATTTCGCGATTAAATGTGATATACTATTGAATAATTCTTATATTTTATGTTATTTAAATGTGTGTTATTAATATTTTTTTTAAAAAAATCTTGAATTTCTTAAAGTTTTCTTGAATTTGATTCTGAAATAAGAAAATCTTCAATTTAACTTGATAATTTATTTATTTATTTGTTTTTTAAATCTACGCTTATAGTCTAAATTTACATAATTTTATCATTAGAGTAACATTTATGATAGGTAAAAAATGTTACATAAATTTGTTACTTTTTTCCTATCGCATCCTGTTTGTTTAGAAAAAATGTCGTAACTTCTTATCAATGATTCACATTCACTGGCAAATTTAACTCAATTCTGTTATACCTTGACATTATTTCTTAGGGAATATTTTTGTTGTTTAGTGTATATGCTTTAAAATTTCATTCTGACCGGTATGCAGGCATCTGGGGTTGACGTAAATGACTGCTCAATGTTTATTGTTTCTATTTCTTAAAGCAATTTGTCTTTATTGCATAAATACAATGTAAGAAATGGACATAATGATGTGAAAGTGAAACTGAATTTCTGCGTGAGTTTTCTTGCTCTTAAGTGGATTGGAAAAGTTTCCTAGTTATATATTGCACATTAAAAATTGTATTATTTAAATTCAGAGGAAACTGATTTATTATATAATATTGAAGAAATGTTCTCAGTTTTCTAAATGAAACCTGTAAACGTGTATTAAAGTTACCGGTATTATATATCTATTATTTAGGAATAGTAATTTTATTACGAATAAATAGAATGAGAGTAGTTTAATATGATCGCATCACTTTCTACATAGCAAAATTATTTAAGTTTTATCGAGTTTCAACTCATAGAAAGAGAAATTGCATCCTAACAATCCATTTTTACATTATAACTTATAAATATCAATTAAAATATGAAATAATATTTGAATTGTTGGAATTTTTTATATATATAAGTCAAAAATATTTTAACAAGTACTGGATTTACTTAACATTTTAAACATTTCAAAATGAATTAAATCAGTCTCAACTTGTCTTACCACAATTTGTGTTTAATGCAGAAAAGTAACAAAAATTAGAAACAGCGTCTAACAATTTCACGAATGATAAGATATAATAAAGAATTCATTTTATCTTAAAATTCTGAATAAAACTTTACGAAAAGTTGTTTATTGGAGGAAGAGTTTAAAGAGTGACTTAAAATACACTCTCTATGCCGCAAGTTGTATGAAAAAGTTTCACTCCTCTTTTTAATTCTTATTCCTCGCCAGCACTTGCGGGACGAGATTGGACAACCAATAATAATCAACTGCTCACAGCGGGGTCTATAAATCAAAGAGGCGTGTAGAAATGGATTTTTTGAAACTGAAACAATCTGAGATAAATCACTTAATAATAAGAGCGCTATAATAGAGCACACAGATGAAGAGAGAAAACGCTTAAACACTCAATATTGTCGCCAAACA
Organism: Latrodectus elegans; assembly: GCA_030067965.1. NCBI lineage: Eukaryota > Metazoa > Arthropoda > Arachnida > Araneae > Theridiidae > Latrodectus > Latrodectus elegans. The sequence goes on from CM057815.1 coordinate 31,119,977, forward strand.
ATAAAAGGGGAGGGGGTGATAGTGTTGGCGGGAATAAAGTATGCCCCAAACAAAGCTAAAAGGGGAAATCTATTGTTGTCGATATCACTGTTTCTGAGTCCTTTTCCTTCCCGCCAATAAATCGGTGTGGACAAAACAAAAGGTGCACCTTACCGGAAATCTGTTGGAAAATTAGAAAATATTATTTGGCGGGGATTCTTTTGGTGTTTCAGTCTGGCTTCGATATTCAGGCATAATGGATGCTTTGCTATCTCGGCCTCCTTCGCTTAATTTGTTGAAACCCGAAGATGTACAAGGTTTTTTTGTCACCTTACCGTCTTTCTATTTATTGACAGTTCTGGATTCAAAAGAATGCACTTAGCGAACTGTTTGAGCTGTTAAAATCACTTAAATTGGCGCCTTTAGGCATTTAAACTGTAGAAATAACATAAAAATATTTCCGAATGGCATTGATACCGTTATTTGAAAATTTATTTTAATGTGAATAAATGTGCGTTGTTAGGTTACAAATAATTAATGTGAAAAAAATCACTTCTGCATCCCATGACGTTACACTCAAAATTTTTATTAAATTATCAATGCTGATGAATTGATGTAAAGGTATTTCAGTAAAAAATGCATTTTTAACAGAGTCCAGTTAAAATGTTTACATATTTTTATTTAATTAATATTTAATATTAACTACATTACTAAAATTCTAAAGAAAAAATAGTTGTATTTATTTTATTCTCCATTGGTTTGCAATTACAAAAAAAAAAAAAAAAAAAAAAAAAAAAAACACTAAAGTAATTTTGTTTGAAAAATGTGTATTAAGTACTTCATTTTTTAAGTATTTTTTAAAAAGTTTATTATGAGATGTTTGCTATAACTGTGCATTTTTCTGTAATTAGTTTTAATGCTGACAATAATTTTTATTTGTTAATAAGAAAGCTAACTTTTTTTTTATCTTATGATACAGAAAAGTTTCATCTTATATACTGTTTTGAATTATCTGAAAATTTAAAAAAAAAATAGTTTCGCTTATTAATTATTATTTTTTTACTTATTTCACATTTTTAATTTTAAAAAATGTTTGAAAGATTTAATATTCCATTATATTTTTTCCACTTTTAAAGAATGGATATTATCCTTTTTTTCTCATTTCACATGCTTAACTCTCCATGCTGCGAATTTCAAATTTCTTTGAAATCAATTTTACTTTTAAAATCTGAATATTAGAAAAACCTCAATAATCCGAAAAAATAATCATCATAATTGAGCTTCTTTTCCTCCTAATCATTAATAGTATCATGAATTCTTCAAATTTCTCCCTAGCAGATCATGAGAGCCTTCATTTTCAATTCTTTAATTCATAAAAACATGTAGCGTTTAACATTGTAATTTTTAATGAAATTTATTACACAAGAATAATTTTTCAATAATTAAAGTTGACATTTTCTGGTAGAAGTTACTGATAAATCTTATTTTAATAAAGTTAATTTAAAGAAAATTAATCATTTACATTTATTCATTGCTTATTATTTTTTGTTCCAACCAAAACAATAAAATTTACTGTTCTTTTAAAAATATATTGCAAAATTATTTTGAATGTAAACTACATGACAAAAATTCCGTAAAAAAAAAAAAAAAAAAAAAAAAAAAAGAATTATGTAATACAATCTGTGAGTTTACTCTGAATTAAATAAACTGAGCTGTCTTTCTCAAGATTTTTCCACTTCATACAGATAAATGAAAACGAGAAAAAGAATAAAAAAAAATATCGAAGAAACAAAATGGTGTTAAAAGAATTAACTAATCCATCAAGTTGTTCTGGAAAAGAAAGCAAAGAACAATCGAAAACGACATATCGATAAACACCTTTTCCTATCGATTAATCAACTAGGTCTCGATTCAACACAGTAAAGAACATCACAACTGAAAGAGGGGGAAAAAGTCTCCACTCGAAACAAAAGAATTATTTTTTATTAACGGAAGCGGAATCTGGCAACAAAACAATTTGTTTTCTTCTCATCGTCGCCGCATTGGACAAGAAAGTTTTTAAGTAAATTGGTGAGAGGTCTATATTTTTTTTTTTAAAAAAAAAGATACGGTAAGTGATTTGTCAAAGTTCCTGAAAGCAAAACAATGGTATAACAGTGGAAAAAAGCGCATGATGTTTTTGCAACTTTTTGCAAATTTTACACACTTTTCTTCCTTTTTCCTATATCTCTTCCAAATTGTACTAGATTCGAAATCTTGAATTGCTTTACTGATAGACAAGTGATCCAAAAGATATATACTAAACTTTGAAAATTGGTATCAGTGACTTCTAAAAATTAAATTTGTTCGATACGTTACAGCCAAACAAAACCTTTCTGCTTCTAAAATATGCTAAATACCTCAAATTTTCAAAAGTTTTCATTATTTAAAACATGTGTTTTAAAGTGAACTTTTTTTTAAAATTGTTTTCAATACTTTATAATTACATTTAATTTTTTATTATTCTATTACAAACACAGTACCATTGTTTTGTTGGAAACTGCATTTTAGCCGGAATTGATATAAGTAAAGAAAATCAGGGGGGGGGATAGATACTTATAGTAGAAATTCTCAAAACGTTTTTGTTCATAACGTTGCTTGCAAAGCAAAATATTTTATGTTTTTATGAGTCAGTAATTTCGTCCAACAAAAACGTTATCCGACAGAAAAATTAAAATTAATTGTATATTCAAATTAATTGTAATTTTAAATATTTAACTTGATTACCAACACCAGTAAGTAGTTTGTTGATAAAAAAAATTATTTTCTAATTTTATTGAAAAGATTCTGATTTCGACTGTAAGTACTATCTGTTCATTTACTTTATAGTATTTACTTTAATCATTATTATAATAAAAAGCATTCATATTAGTGAAATATTATTTATAATATCTAATAGATAAATATCATCTTCAGTATTTCTTTGCGCAGACATCCAAAAACTTTCTAATATAATTGTGTCGTTAGAACAGTCGTGCTTCATTTATTCGCTTTCCTAATTCAATGCGATAATTTGATCGAACAATTGAACTATTCTACTAAATTTAGTAAAAAAAAACCCCATAAACTCTGTGGTTTTTTTACTAAATTTAGTTGAAGAGTTCAAAGTAAAATTAATTTACATAGGATTTTTCAGTCAAGTGAAACTCAAGTTAAGAAATCAATGATTAACAATAGAAGGTTTTATTTACCACCTATTTTAATTTTTTTTTTTGCACGAAGACTAATTCACTCGAAACTTTCTATTTAAAGTAGTTTCATAATTCTGAAAATTTTCATGCCTTAATTATAAATTGCCTAATTCATGAATTATTGTACTGTTAGCCAAATCAATAACAGTTTCCTTCCACTACATTAGAGCATGGTGAATATTAAATAATTTTATTTGAAAATATTTTACATTCAATTGCTTAAGGTGATTTTATTTGCTTATTGTAATTTTTCTACTACTACCTATGTTATAATATATGCATTTATATTCGTTAGCACTTTCAGATACTAGCCAAGAGATATTTTCATCTATGTATTGTAGTATTTTTAATCTATATAATACAGGTATATTAATGAATACATTGCCTTTCAGTTAAAATTTTAATTTATTCCTCGTACTATTGAATGGTTTTATCATTTTTTTTCGTGAAAAAAAGAAGATATCCTTTGAAAAAGCCTTAAAACTTTTTTTATTGGAATCGCAATATGTTTGAAATTTTACTATATATATATATATAATTTCGATCTAATTAAATATATATATATAATTTTAATGATATTCTAGAAGTATTTTAATATCAAATGGGCCTTTAAATTATTGAATAATTTGAATTTATGTTGTTAGAATAATCTTGTATTTGTAAATTATGAATTTACCTTAAATTAAAATAATTAATGAATTGAGTTTTAATTCATAATACTTAAAAACAGCTTACTTCAAATAACTGAATTTCGTACTTGTTTAACCAATGGTTTCGAGATACAAATTGATCACATTGATTATAAGTTAAACAGTGTTGATTTTTTTAATAATCGTATTTATTAGTCTTTGTATTTATTAACTTGGTTACAATTTTTATACATTATCACTTTAATACATCTAACCTGAAACATTTTGTAGTTGAAACGAGAGGTTTGTGAAAGTGGCGAATTCAAAAACCAACTCATTTCCTTAAACTTTTGTTAAATATGATGGTTTCGATCCTGTTGTTAAATATGATGGTTTCAATGTCATAATCAAAAAGCTTTTGTTCTAAAAAATTCTATCAGACTAATAAATATATTATATGTAATGTAAGTATAGAATACAATATATTTCGTGGTTCTTTATTGAAAAAAATATTTTAAAGGACTTTTCTATTCGCGTAGAAAAGGGGGAAGAAGAAGGAAAACTTTCTCCGAAAATCTCAATTAATCACTTAAGAGGGAAAGCATCGATTCATCGTTGAAGAATCGATTCCATCGCTTAATCGAATATCCCATAAGGCAAAAAGGTGTTAAAAGAATTAGGCAATTCATCGGGAAAGCAACGACTGGTAAACTGCGAACAGGACAATAGCCGGCGACATATCGATAAACACAATGTTCCATCGATTAATCAAACAGTGCGATGTCGATTTTTCCCTCTCTACCTCTCGTAATATACTGGGTTGGGGATAAAACTGAGAAATACACTTTTCACAGGAAGGCATCCTGGCGACTTGAGGGACTGATAGGGAAAAGTAGGGGCAGTTGTTCGAAACAATAGGAAGGGAATGAGAGTAAATTTTTTCTGATTTCTTTTTATTTTTAGAATCCAATCCGACAATTTGTTTTATTGGTTCCGTGTATTGCGATGGGAAAATATAGGATTGGGGGTGGAGATAGAGGGAGAGAGACAGATAGAAATGGAAATGGATGTGTTTAGTTGCAGGACTTGGTGCGAAAGATAAAAATGCCAGAAAAAGTTTAATTTCAAAATTGAATGGGTAGTTGAAACGAATCAGTGTTTCTTTTTTGCCATTGTTGTTATTTGCAGATTTTTTTTTTAGTTGCACTTTTTGGGAGAGATTTAAAATTACTTTTGCTTTTATTTCACCTTTAGTGTGAATTGTTAAAATTCTGATTGATTTCTCACAATCATATCTATCAATATTTGCGTAAAGTCAATTCTTCCCACTTCGTAAAAGTATAAATACGAAGCAGAACATTCGCAATTGGTTTTTAAATTTTTCTGAAAACTAATAAAGAAATAAAAGTGTGATTTATGTCCTTTAACGCCCATGGAAAAACCATGAATCATCAGTAGTAAATTTTTTTATTGTTCTAGAAAAACTTAACTCAATTGATAATCGATGATCAATAAAATTTAATTTTTCAATTCAAAATTGAGAACGAGCAAAAATTTGAAATGAATGATTAAAAACAAAAGAATTATGATATATTGTTCAGCATTTATGTATGAAAAAAAATTATATATATGTGTATATATATATATATATATATATATATATATATATATATATATATATATATATATATATATATATATATATATATATATATATATATATATATATATACATACATATATATATATATATATATACATATATATACATATATATAATTTATATATATATATATATAGATAAATAGATATAAATTATAGAAATTAATCTTCGTAAATACATACTATTAATATTTATTATTGTAGGGAATTTTTAGATTTCTTTTATTAAAAAAAACCTTATTCCTATTATAATTTGGAACATTTTTCCTATATTTATTCCACATTTTCGTACATTTACGTTTTTTATACTTGTGTGGAAACAAATAGTACATGTATTCATCCGTATGGTCTTAAAGTTGCAAAAAAACCATTTCACGTAGGAAAACAAAATAACTGAATTGAATATTATAGTATGTGACACTATATTTATTTTATTTTATTATACCGAATTAAATATTAAATTTTTTATTCGTTATATATATTTTCTGTTTATAAACATCATATATATTTTAACTTCTCCTTAAATTACAAGTTTAAATAAAAGTATTATCTTTTTTAATCTTATTTTTTAGTATGTGTGTAATTATATAAAATTAAAAGTATAATAAATTCTATTACTAAGAATAAATTATACTGTATTATAAATTAGAAATAAATTGTATTTGTACAATTCATTCTTATATTAAGGAAGTATTTTGAAAAGAATATTCAGTTTTCTACTATAGTTTTGCTGTTAATAATATCATTAGGAATTATTTTTGTATAATACCTTCTAGAGAATATTTGATTTAGTTGAGACATTTTCACACATAAGAATTATTTTGCAAGTTTTCGTTATTTAAGTATGAAATATGAAAACAGCCTGTGCATTGTTTTTGTGGCAGTTCATATCCGTAACAGAGAAAGTCATAATTTAAGTTTTACAATAAATAAAACAGTTTAGTAATCAATGTAAAATTTGTTCAATAAATTTCATCTTACGGTTATATTTTTATAATTTTGTTACTACGTTTAACACAAATATCTCTTGTGAACAATACATAATGAAACTAATTTATAACAAAATAAAATTATTTTGAATGTATTACCAAAAACTTCCATTCGCGCGAGTATACTATATTTATTTTAATATTTTGGGTTAATTATAATTAAAATTATCGTAAGGTAACGAATGAAAATCTTTCCATCTGGTTTCTTAAATAATAATTGTTTGGAAATTAGTAGTTTTGGAAAGCTTCATTAAGTGAACTAAAGTAAAATTACTTTATGAACTCATCAAAATAAAAGCTTTTTTACTTCTTGTAGAAACACGGTAAGAAAAAATGATCTCATACGATATAAATGACGAAACTTAGACTTCATCAATATCGTTTCCAAACTGCATTCCTCAGGGCTTCTTTCAGGAAAAGGTAATGGAGTCGGAGGAGGGAGGATATAAACGATTATGATAATTTTTCCACAGGAATCGTGCGAGACAAATGATTTTGTTTGGAAGGATGATTACCGTAGGGTTTTCATCATTATTTAAGTATATGTAGCTAAGAGGTTCATATTGTTTGCCGAATTAAGCAAATAATTCTACCGCGGATAAGAAAAAAAAACTAACATCACTCACAGAAGAGGGAAAAAAAACTTAAGTATTCAAATTAAAGACAAATAAACGAGCTGCACACATACACGTGGGGTGGGAGATACAGAAAAAATGGTGTATTGAGTAATAAAAAAAATAAAGCGTTTTTATTAATGAGAAATTTGGAGGTGATGATAGGAGAAGTTTTTTTTTCTCCGTTTATATAACAACTTGATTAAGCATAAGGCAATAATGGAACTAAATTATGATGCAAACTTGACGATGATCATTGTGATGTTTTTTTCCCTCTTCGTACTATCCTGTGGGAACTGACGTTTTCTTTTTTTTTTTTTCCTTTCTTTCTTTCTTCATTTAGTTTCTTGCGCATAAAAAAATACACCGTTGGATGGACACAAACTGCGTGGAAAAAAAAATATCTGATAACTTAATAATGCTTACTAGTGTTCGAAATGCATCGGTCCCAAATGATTGACTGCCTTTGCTGTGGGAGGGTGCTAAATTTGCACCTGTCGAGGGCTTGAAAAATTACAATCGTAAATATTTATCGATGAAAGTTGGGTCAACTGTGGTTTAGTTTGTGGTGAAGATATTTGTTATCGATGCGCAAACCACTAGTGTCTTATGGGTGGGAAAAATATATGCAAATTTGTATTTGTATTGATCGTAAAACCAGTAACGTTTGTTATAGGGATGCTATTGGAAACAGGTTAAGTTGTGATGTTTTTGATTATGATTAGTGTATCATTTTAACGTAGAAAATACTGGCAAAAATTTTTTTTGCTATTCATTGCTGTTTTGATTGCTCTCATTTCAATTCAGTATACTTATTTGGTCACATTTTTCCAAATTATATTATCTCTTCAATCTATTTTTCTATCCGTTTTCTTAAGATACTTGCATATCATCAAATTCCGATTTTCTAAGCAGAAAAGGAAGCGTTCAATAATTTTTCTCATATCAAGTACTATTAGCGTATGTAATTTTTAGGATCATTTGAAAACTTCAAATTCTATGATATTATATATGTAAATGGCATTTTTTTACTAAGAGCAAAGTAGACAATTTCACTGCAGAATTTTCTGTAGTTGAATCTAATCACTAGAATGAAAGTTCTTATTTTCATCTTAAAATTAACATTGCAAGTATTAGAAATATCTGTTCGTGTGAAACCAGAAATGGCTTAAATATATAATTTGCAAAATTAATATAATTTTTTTCATAAAAATGTTAATGAAACTTCAAAAGAAAATCACTAAACCTATTTTTAAAATATCCTTTGAATATTTACTGAGATTTATTTTGATCTCTTTTTTTTTTCGCTCCATTTTTTATTTTATAGTTTTATTTATGTTTCGCTTTTAAATCCTTCTTTTTTGCATCGTCTTTTTTAGTTCTTGGAAAAACCAACAAAAACAATGGTTTCAAGGTAATCAAAAGATGGATCCTAATCAAGAGCTTCAATAAAAGTCCTCTCTTATCTATATTCTTGCCTTGTGTTATCTAAACGTCTCCATGACAACCACAGTGTGCTAGTGCCTCGCACCCCTCTCTCCCACCCATCCTTGTCCCGCCACCCCATACTACGCACAAATACTTGAAGCCCCTTAATGTTTGTTTGTCCGGCCTTGTTTACTTTAGAAAAGGCGAGGAGAGAAAGAGAAAGATCAGCTACCCATCACCATGGTTACCAAGTTCTCTCTTGCTGCCACAGTTATTTTCTTAACTTTGTTTCTTATTAAGTTGTTTTTAGTGTGTGTGCGCGCTTGAGTGTGTTGTTAGGACTTAACGGACCGTGTGCTTGGAGTAAGGGGGTAAGAGAGTACAGTCAAGGGGGGGAGCGGAGGCTCTGTGAAAAGACGCAGAAGTAAGCGTTTCCTAAGGCCCTTTCTGGAGTTGTTTGTTCTGAAGGGTGGTTTTAAGTGCTACTGCTACTATCGCCGAAGCGTTATTGACCATAAATTTGCCGCAGTAAGGGCAGATTTTAAAATTGAAGTAAATTTACCGTCTGCTGCATAAAAATATTTTCTTATTCTTTAGTATCATCAGATAAAATCTGGGAGCTGATTCTGATTAGCGCGCACTTTGGTTGTCGATGAAGCGGAAATTTTCATTTAATTCTTCCTGGCGATATTTTTGTTTTTATATTCGCACTTCGTTTAGTAACTGTTTTAAGGGAATGAGATTCTTTTCACAAATAATCCGTTAAGTCTCATTCACGTGGGGAAGACACTTTTATTTCCTTTCTTGATTGTTACAACACTGAAGCCAAACCTTGGAAATTTTTTATCTACTGTTTGGTGAAATAATGTGCTGCAAATAATTATACAATGAATCTTCATTCAGTAGGTTGCTAGTGTTTCTTAAATTGGTTACTCTAGGCTAGATACTAGCCAATATCAATAGCTGTCATTCTCAAAATACATCGGCGTTTCAATTCATGAAGCTATGCACTTCGGTATTTTTCAATGTAAGCTTTTTTTTTTATTTATTTATCATTTATTTTCTCTAAATTTTCCCTCATTATTTTAAACGATTAATATTGTTTTTCTTATTGTTATTATTATCGAACTTCTCAAACTCGTTCATTTTGGAATAAATGGCAATTATGAGAAAATGTTTCTGTATTTTTCAATTTTTTTTATTCTTTCAATATGGGTTTTTATGTCATTTCTATGAATAATATTGCTCGCACACTTTTTCCTGGTTAACAGAAGTTTTAATTTGGTTTTGTACTTATACCTATCGCAGTCTATAATATTTCAGATTATTTCTGAAAAATCTTATTAGATATTTAAGAGTAGCTCAACCATTCTCCACGAATATAAAAAGTATAAAATTTCTTTCAGCTTTGCTTGTTTTTAATAGGCGTCAACTAAATCGTTATAGATGTGTCCAGTTATACTTACCTTCATGAAAACAGCTTATTTACTTTAATTTTCCAAGCCCACTCATTCAAGAATTCATATTATAAAAGCGTAAAAAAACATTACAGATCTAAATGATTTTTCATACCTTTATGGCCAACAATTCTCCCATTTTATTTATAAGGCTGTTCCAGTCACGTCCTGCAAACAACACAAATGTGCCTAGCCTAAATGGCAAATATCAATTCAAATCAAGATGTTTCCTTCATCTTTGACCAATGCTGTTTTTCCATTGAACTTTGCAATGAAAACAACGACATTTTATATGAAGAAAACTCACCAGGATTGTACCAATATTTTTTAAGACCAGTAATAATTCTGAGTGGTTTCTTCTTGGCAAGATATTTGCTATAAATTAGCTCAAAAAGATATCCTAAATTATGATATTATATGGTAAACTTATAATGAAATTTTTTGATCACTGCATCATGGAGACAGGATGGTATTATTTAGATACTTAAAACACAGATAATACAAGATACATTAGATTATAATTTTATTTATGTGTGTTTATACTTTATACCCTTTTACTTTTTATAAATTGCTTGGAGGACATTTCACACAATATTTTTTTTTTAAAAATCATGGAAAGCTATTATTAAGTGATGCGGTCTTATTTGAATATTACCATTTAATTCCATCGTCATATGTGTCGTAGAGGAATTTTACAGTCATTTTATCGATTCATGGCATGCTATATTGATATATCATTCATTCTAAATTTTAGCTAAGGATATTCTACCATATGAGGTATATGATATATATATTATACTCATTTTTTTATTTTACTTAAATTCATCCAATACCCTTAGTTTTAAAGATAATATTTTAATAAATTTGCTAGGGATTCACAATGGAATTTATTAATGTTTTCTAATACTTCTTTATTACATTTCTATGGAATTATTTGTGAGCATTTTTTAGTTTCTGTCGATAGTTTCCATGCTACGTATTTATTAAAAAAAATAAATCTTTTGTTTTCTAAGAACTTACTATCATTAAAATATTCTAAAAGATAGCGTAATCGCAATGAATTCTGCAGTTTTTATGTAAATATTAATTTATTCAATTTTTATATAGTGCAAACAAATCACATACGAACAAATTTAACTAGATAATAAACATGATGTGTTATAGCTGGAAATGTATTGCTTTCATATAATCGACATCTTCCAAATCTAAAAATGTTGTCATTCTAATTATAATTATTGTATTTTATTCTATTATACCTTTAAAATCATATTTATATTAAAATTTGTTAACGATTTTCGAAATGGAACCGAATCGTATTTGTAAATTTACTTCCAACTTGCTGACAGTTTATTATTTTTATTCTTTGATATATAACGATAGAGCTTCTCTTTATCTTCCCGGTTTTACCACAGAACTCCTGGAAATCCTACAAGGATACTTAAATAAACTACTGCCAAAGAAATCAGTGAGACAGAGACACTGTGCTATCAGAAAGTCATGGTAATCACGCCGAGGGAAACAAAAATCCCCAATGGTGTTCGACAGAAAACACTAACCTTTTAGTAAAAAGAATAGACCTTAATCTCTAGGTAGACATGTTGTAAAGGACTTCAAATCCTTGCTCAAGTAGATTCACTCAATAATAACACTACAAAATCCAGGCAGTTTCAGAATTGGTCTATTCTCTGTACTTGACGGGAAAATAACCCTCCAAAACAAAAAGGAATCCATCGTATGTGATTCTCCCTCTGAGGAATCAAGCGTCCTGGTGTCGTCTAGGCAACTAATCCATCGGATCTCTGTTTACCAATGCTACTTGCGCTTTGTGTTTACTTCACCATAAAGCCGTTGCAATCTGCTGCCTCCTGAGAAACCACATCACTGCTACCAACCACTTTTTCAAAACTGTGTCCGAGTGGAATTTTTTTTCTTTTTTTTTCTTCTCCCTTTTGGATTAATTTTTAACGAGGAAGCTTAAGGAATGTAATGGTCTCGTTAAAAGTAAGGGGATGTTGTTTGGGATAATCCAGTTTGGGGGGGGGAAAGGCTTAAGAACGTTTTTAAAGTTTTTGGCCTTTTTTAGATATTTTTTGTGGCATCATAATATGCCAGTTATGTAAGAAATCCTGAACTGTTGAGTTGTTCCCTAGAATGTTTTTTTTAAGTTGCGTGGGGGAAAAACTGAAAAGCAATGCTTAAGTTTATTTTTGAATTATATTCCGATGTGCTTTTTTTAACCATATAATTTAAATAAATGTATTAGAATATCTAAGCCTGATTTTTAAACTCATCATTATTTACTTTTAAATTTATATCGACTTATTTGTGTCGAATATTATAATTTCTTCTTTTCAAATTTTATTTTTAATTTGATTAAAGCGATTCAAGATTGAGTAATATAGTATACCCATATATTATTATTTAATGAACTTGTTGTTTTTTCAAAATAGTTACGATTACTGTTACACACGTTCAAAATAAAGAAAATGTTCAAAAGAATTGTAAAGAGATCTCCTAGTGTTTGTCCATTAAGAATTTTTGTTTGCATACGGAATCATTAAAATATTAAATCTTACTTTTGGTAACTAATGATTTCCTTAGGTCTCGAATTCCTAAGCTTTCAATCAAAAACTTGATATTTAAGCTCACCAAGCTACAACTATTTATCCAAGCAAGATGTATGCAACGATCCTTTGAAGGTGCTAGATTTTTTGGGGGTGTTTAGTGTTATGGACCTTTTCTAGCGCTGCTGGCCTAAGGGGAATTGCAGCAACTCTGCGGTCTCAATTGAAAAATTTGCGAATACGAGGGACACTCTGAAATTCTTGAGATACAACTAGGTTTTTAAAGTTATAGTTAAAAAATTTTAGGTGTGTTCAAAGTAATCTCCTCCAGCATCAATGCACTTTTGTAGACGAATTTTCCACAGATTAAATGCCTCAAGCCATTCATTTCTTGGAATAGATGAAAAAATGCATTTATAGCCACATCAATCTCTTCTTCTGAATGAAAACGACGTCCACCTAAGTTCTTTTTTGGATTAAAGAATAACCAAAAGTCGCATATAGCTAGATCAGGCGAATATGGCGGATGATCGATCACTTTAATTTGTTTTTATTTAAGAAACTCAACTGTTAATTTGGCTGTATGTGAAGATGCATTATCATCGTGAAGCATTAGTCCCCTAACATTCAGTTCTTGTAGAATTTCTGGAAGACATTTAGTGGTATACCAGTTTGCTGTTACTGTCTTCTGTCCTTCCAACTTGATGGCTTTGACCAATCCCGTACTTCTGAAGAAAACGGCATACATCACTTTTTTCAGTGCGCGTTGTTTTTTCACCATTGTCGGCGTGGTTCATCTGCAAAGACCCATACTTTGCTTTCTTGACGTGTTGGAATGTCATGAAACGGTATGCACGTTTCATCACCTGTTACAATTTTAGAAATAATGCGATGGCCACCATCATTTAGCAATTTTAGAGTTTCTTTACCGATTCTGACACGCTCCTCTTTTTGATGCTCAGTTAGATTAAGGGGAACCCAACGGCAAATTACTTTTTATATATGTAATTCTTCATGAATGATTTTGTGTATGGCTGCGGATCCAATATTAAGTTCCTTCTGTATCATTTGATAGGTACAGCGATTATCATCCATTAACATTTTTCGTATGGCAGACACATTATCCGGAATTGCTGCCGACGGCGGCCTTCCTGTATGTTCTTCATCCTGAAGAAAATGGCGACCTATTCTAAATTCTCTAAACCATCTGAATACAGTAGCACGAGCTGGAAATTCATCACCAAATGCTAATTGCAACCGTTGAACGCATTCTTCTTGATTTAATCCTGCTTTAAAATCGTATAAAATCATAGTGCGAAAATGTTCTCGCGTCAACTCCATTTTGTCTTCTGTTTAAAATTTATTCTACGCTAAACAAGTTGAAGTAAGTCAGTAAAAAACCGTCTTCTGTGTTAAAATACTTTGTATATTAAAATTTTAAACCGTTATTTTTATTTTGCAAATTGTCGCCTGCGCGTATCTCAAAAATTTCAGAGTAACCCTCGTATAAATAAACTTTCTTAATTATTTCATGGAAAAATTATTCCATTATTTTGGTTTTAGAAAATTCTAGTGTTGATCGCCTATTTTTACTTTCATTAAAAATTGTACAATATTGATGTTGATTTCACGAAATATATTTAGTATTTATTGAGCTGACATTTCTTATAACCCATCCAAATTCTTGAGTTTTAATGACTTAAAATATAATACTGGTCCTCACTGTCCCGCCATCCAACTTTATCCATATCATGTCTTTAATTCTTCCTCTATATTAGATAGAACTCTACAATATAAACCTAAATCCTACACACCACCAACTGCTTTACTTACCAAAAGCCTTGGACATAACCCAAGAAGCTTTGAGCGCCTTTGGCTCTCAATTAAGGAAATTTTAAAAATAATTTTGAATTCAAATATAGCAATATATTGAAATATAGTAGATAGAATTGAAATACTAAGCATTTTTAATTTTAACCATCTCATCTAAATACATTAGATGTGTGGATTCATGTTTCAATATAAAGGTTTCATTTAGTTATAGAAAATTCAAAATCAAAAGTTATCTGTATTTTTTGCTGTTTTATTCTATTTCTTATCAGAAAAAATAAATATACGAACTCATAAAAACTGATTGTCAAGTGTTTTGGCTTGAAATTTACAATAATACTCTCGAATATGTTTTCTAAAAGAATACGATCAAATATAACTTCTACCAATAAGTGTTATTTTGTAATTTCTTTTCAGTATTTATTTTACGAATTTAATAGTTAGTGAAATCTCTTATTTCAATCATCGCTATCAAGTTACTCTATTTACTGCTTTTATAAATGCGATTTCGTTATTTTATAACTGTTTCAAATTGCATATAAGAAATACGAAACACAAATCTATCTTTTTCCCTTACTAGATTTGTCGTCATCTTATCCATGTCAACTGGGATTCTTGTTTATCATCTCTCCAACAACCACAAAATAGAAAGACGTCCTCTGATATCGGACATGGACTATTGTATTGTGTGATGTGAGATTCTCTCTCTTCTCTCTGTCCAGAAGAACCGTACCAACGTTTTTTGGTTGTTGTTGGCGACTTTTGTTTTCTTTTATCGTCGCTATATGGTGATGAAACCATAGAATTGGGCAATAGGATTGTTATATTCTAAGATCTACGGCCAGCAACTATTTTTTTATTTTGTTGCATTTGTGTCCTTTTTTGATCACGTTTTCAACTATTTTTAATACATTATTTTATTAGTGACTATACTGTAGGATTCATAACTTTTTCTGACGATATATTTTTACTATTTCAAACGCATTACTGAAATCTTTATTTCAAAAGCCATTGACAATTTTCCATTTGTTTGGAGTATTAAGTAGCAGTTATATTACATTTGCTTATTCTGGACATTATAATAAATTTACTTTTAGATTTGATTATATACAGAAAAAGCTTCCTATAATAGGCATTAAATATCTTGTGCCAATATTGTAAAAGGCATTAATTGTTTGTTCTAAAACTTCTTGAGCTGAATCGGAATCTTGAAAGTAGAATGATTTAATTTTCCCGAATCTTGAAAATACAATGATAAATAATATAGCATTTATGCAATTGCTAGTAAAATGGGTGATTTTGTAAATTATTCTCTTGGTTGAATAGTTTATTGGTTTCGTGACAATGGGAAACACTGAAAATGAGCATGAGTGAACAGAACACAGCAGTCTATCTCACTGATGTTCATGGTATATAGGCTCTTTTCCAAGTCGAGCATGGGAAATTCCACATGCAGAGCCAGGGATCTTTTAACTGAAAGACAGTCAAAAGTGGATCTTGGTGTTAGTGGAATATTATCGCAATTAATCCAGAGACGGTAGGTTCTGTTGCCATCGTTCTCTCAAGATCTTCATATCTCGATAGTGTCTCGGTACTAATAATAATTAATTTATATTGATAATGGTAAGATTAGGCTTAATAAGTATTTGTATTGAAATAATCAATTGAGATTTCTTAGTAACCATTTCGATTGATTATGGTAAGATTGTGCTTAATAAGTATTCGTATTGAAGTAATCAATTGAGATTTCTTAATAACTATTTCTATTAATAATGGTAAGATTGTGCTTAATAAGTATTCGTATTGAAGTAATCAATTGAGATTTCTTAGTAACTATTTCTATTGATAATAGTAAGATTGTGCTTAATAAGTATTCATAATGAAGTAAAATCAATTGTGATTTCTTAGTAACTATTTCTGTTGGTCAACTAGAGGCAGCTTCCAATACAAAAGTACAAGAATATATAAAAATAAGAAAATAAACATTTTTACTTATATATTTTCTTAGTCATACATTCAATTCCTTTGAATGGTCAGATAATGTCAAAACCCTGATATAAAAAATTAATGAGAGGTATGTGCATTAAGTAAATAAAACAATAATATTCAAATGCTTAATAATTGGCAAAAATTATAGGAAATTAAGTCTATAAAATATTGTTTCTTGAAATCATATAGAGGAGTACTTCAAATTCTTACGAGGTATTAAGTAGATATTTTGCTGGGGCATCAAAACAAATTTGGTTCGTCCTTATATAAAAAGAACTCGTAGAGGTTCCTTGGATATATATGTACATACAGTATTATGCTAGAAAAATGACATAAATCGGTATTTTGTAGAAAAAATTGTAAATTGAAATTAATATTTCTAAATTTAGTTAGCGATATCCAGAATTAGAGCACGATCTTCGAATTTTCAATAAAATGATATTTTTGAGATCTGTTAAGACCGAAATGAATTTTAGGATTCGTTTAGCAGAAGATAGTCATTTTAAAGAATTTAAAAATATTTTTGTGAAACTTTTACACTGGATGAAAATATTGACGTACAACAAAACTTCAGTTTTCAAAAATGATTATTCGGTGCATGTCTATCGAGGTAATTTTTCGTCAAATATTGTCAGATTTTTCCCATAAATCAATAATTTCCACCCCTCAATAGCCATTTATCATGGTATTATCTGTTCTGAATATTTAAGAGTAGAAGGGGACAAATAAAAATCAATCGTTTCATGAGAATAATAATAAATTACTGGCAGATATTTCTAGTTGTTGAAAGCTTTATTCTGAAATTTTTATTAACACCGCTTACAATTAAATTCTAAACATTCATTATGAATGTGATAGATTAAAACAGTTAGTTTACATTAGAAAGATATTAAATAGATATGTTATCAGAATACATGACAAAATTGCTTTCAAAGTAATGTTGTATTATGTATGAAACAAAATTTATGTGAAAGTAGATGCTTAAACTTCGTTAACTGGATAAATTAATTTTTAGAATAAGGTTGTCGAAATTAATTGACATAAATATAAAATTAAATATCATTTTGCATTTTCTAATATATTAATTAATTTAAAGATTTCATGTGTAATTCAATTAAGTTTATAATATTGATAAACTTTTTTTTTTTTTTTTGTAAGAATTATTAATTTGGAAGAGCTACACTAACTTAACTTCTAAATACATGAAATCATTGAAGTCAAAATTATGTGAATGTGAATATATTTTAAAGCATAAAAATAATTTCTTATTCATAAAAACTTTCTAAATTTATTTTCCGTTAAAGCTTTGAACAAACAAAATTTTTATCAAAACATTCGAATTTAAATTAATAAAATAGCTTTATATGCGTATAAATTTTTAGAAACATTATTTTTTGAGTAAAATGTGATAAGAAATCTATCTTATCAATTTTGATGCTTAGAATTTTAAAAGAAGCTTTAATTTATAACACATACAAAAACTGTTCTGAAAAAGTTGATTTCGAATTTTTCTTGCTTGTGAGAAAATTAGTGAAATTATGCAGAACTCTGGATCGTTACTTATTATGACTCAATGTGCGGAAGATCCCTTAGTACAAAGAGAAGAACGCTGCAGACAGTAATCAAAAGAAAGAATGTATCTTTAGGTCTCCTCGTTCCAAGGCCAACTGCGCCGCAGTCTTCTCCAGCTATCCCCAAACACGTGTTTATTTACTTGCATTTTCGCTACCGACACGCCCTCTATTGGAAACAGTAAAAACTATCTTGTTTCTAGTATCAGAAAGAAATTTGTGTGTGATAAACATTTTGAAGTTTTGATGTGCAGAAGAAATAAGTACTTTTTAACTGAGTAAATTTTTTTATTTCAGTAAATTTGTGAAATATATTCAGAGTTCTTTGAATGTATTTTACAAAGTAATGTTTTATTATTATTGTTATTAAGTAGAACAAAACCTAAATTTGTGGTGGGAAGGGGGGGGTGTTTGATATTGTAAAATCTAAAATAAATTGTTTTCAGTTTTTCATTCACATTAAATCTAGGGCACTTTTTTCGTTTCACCACATGTATTTTATTTCAATTGCAACCAATGATATGTTTTCAATATCCAATATTTGAATTTTTAATTTTATTTAAATACCATTATCATTTCAATTTAATTTTTAATTTAATTCAAAAAATTATATTATATCATAGTTTTATTAAACTTTTTAAGGTCTCATGACAGATGAATTTGCAAAATAAAATTTTAAAGATTTCTGTCCGTGCATTTTGAATACGTTAATTTTTTTTTATTTTTTAATTTTTTATTTTATTTTTTTATTTTTTATTTTTTATGTTGTTTTTACCTGCGAATGTTTTTTATGTAATGATCAAAATAAAAAAATTCAGATTCTAGTAAAAGATAAATCTTATAAGAAGCAGATTTTCACATCATCATGAAAATTATTTGAAGTTTTTAAGACTGTGAATAAGTTTCTCGTATTTATCTAGAGCATGATTATTGAAGTAAGGAAGAAAGTTTAGAAGAAAGGCTGAAGGGGAGGGGGGGATTACAGAGCCTTGTGGCGAAATAAATGATCGATTATTTGCCGTGTTTATTAAGGATAAAATTATTGAACATTTAATTTCACAGCTAGAGACATACATATTGGTTATGATATCCTTTACGTAACTGTTCCGTAATCAAACAGTATTTTAACAGTTCAGAAAAAATCACCGTTAACAGTATTATTGACCACATTATATGCGCGAAAAATAGCCTTCAATAATTATGCTATATATATATATATATATATATATATATATATATATATATATATATATATATATATATATATATATATATATATATATATATATATATATATATATATATATATATATATATATATATATATTGGTGGTATTCATTATAATATATACTTTGAAGTTAACTTATTTCTAGATTTAAAAAAAATTGCATGCTAATTAAGCTGTAGTTTTGATTTAATAAGCAATTTATGTTTTTTTAATGACATTTATTATGTATTTTTGTGTTTGTTATTAATTTAGAAAATTTTTCTCAAAGCAGAAAATTAACAGTTGTTGGAAAAACCTCACCACCCGGGTAACCCATTTCATGTCACGCTACCACATTCGGACTTTCCATTTCAAGACAAAAACACGAAATACGTCACAAAAAAAACCAAATTGTGTCTTTATTTCCCCGCACGTGACAAATAGCAAGTTGAAAAAAAAATAATAACAACACGTGCGACAGACTCCTCGAAATATAAATACAGACTTCAATTATGAAAAAGGATCAACGCGGAAATGACTGCCGGTCGGTGTCGAAGCACGCCAAGAGGGTGGGAGGTCGACCCACCACCTCCTCCACTCCACCCTTCTTGCATGTTCATTTCTGGAGTACAAAAAAGAAGGTGGAAAATAAATAAATATGGAAATAATCGGCACGATAACTGTGATTTTCAGGCATGGTCACTGGTGAAATTAACTATTTACCTGGTATCACGGAAAAGAACCACACCCTGGCGCTTGTATACAGGCGCCCATGTATTTACACACTATGACCTTTCTGCAACAGCGGTCTAGATCACATAAATAATCGTGATTTGCTCGTTTTAATTCCTCTTTCTCTCGATCGGAAAGTAAAGTATAATGCTTCTCTTAATCGGATTTGTGGGAAGTATTTTTAGAAATGTTTTTGGATAGCATTAATTGATTTACTGGAAAATATTAATTTTCTCACTAAAAAGGAGTTTTTCCAACGTTTTATTCAAAATTAAATTTGGATTTAATCTAATTTAACTTATTCTGAATAGGACATCTACGAAATATTATTTCTATATATTGTAGAATGTGATAATTTAATTCAAGCTAATTTCTGTAATTGAAAATTGTGCAGTTTTATTGAAATTTTTTTTATTTAATTAGTAAAATCACACTAGAATCTACAAATCACTAAAACTAGAATATTGAATAGAACACACTAGAACATTGAATAGGGCACACTAGAAAGACACTAAAACATCGAATAGGACACACTAGAAAGATTCTAGAACATCAAATAGAACACACTAGAAAGACACTAGAACATAGTATAGAACACATTAGAAAGGCGCTAGAACATCAAATAGAACACACTAGAAAGATACTAGAACATCAAATAGAACACACTAGAACATCGAATAGAACACACTAGAAAGACACTAGAACATAGTATAGAACACATTAGAAAGGCGCTAGAACATTAAATAGAACACACTAGAAAGATACTAGAACATCAAATAGAACACACTAGAACATCGAATAGAACACACTAGAAAGACACTAGAACATCGAATAGAATACTCTAGAAAGATACTAAAACATTGAACATCGTTGTACTTTATATGCACACATTTTTACTGTGAAGCCCAACTTGCGTATTTTCATTCTAAAATTCCAAAAATTATTTTTAACACAATTCGCGCGTTGCTCTAAAATTATTTTTCGAATTTATACACTGTCTAAGGGAATTCATTCAAATATCTTGCTGAATAGACTAAATCATGAAAAATAGTTTTATGAAATTTATGAAATTTTTATAGAATTATGAAATTTTTATCTTAATTGCAACTTTCTTCTCTTAACAAAAATCCAGAAAAAAAAATTTTTTTTTTAATTTTAATTATCACGAGACGTGATTTACTACAATTTTTCAATATTAAGAAAAGATCACAATATTTCTTAAGAAAAAATAAGGCAGTTAATTTCAACATCATTTATCTAGTAGAGAGCAAATTCATATCACTGGGGATATTTTAATCACAAAATATATTGACAAATTTTATCATCTTTTATATCAGCCTGATGCTCTTGCCAAAATTGATTCTGTCCTTTACAATAAGTTTGATTGAAAACTTTAATTTATAGCACGCTTGAAACTTCACAATGATAAAGACAATAGCATTTCATCATGAAGATCTTCACTTACGAGTAAAAGGAATTAATTCATTGGATGCTCTTGATATAATGATACAAATTCGATCACTTGTTCTATATTTTTACATTTTTTTCCCCAAAAGAAAGTTGCTTTATAATTAAATATTTTTGGAATAAATATATTTAGCTTTTTAAATATTTTTTTATTCAAGTTATTTTTATTGTATTTAATATTATGCTAATTAAAGTAATTTTTTTAAATATTTCAATTTTTATTTTTTTTAAGCAGTTGATTTTAATATTTCTTACAAAGAAGCTTTAATTGATCTTTGATAAATTTAAGTGTTACTACACAGTATATAGAATTATCATCGCTTTCGAAAGAAATTGCTTCTTACGTATAAAATATAATGTAAAATAAATTCATTTCCATTTTACGCGCGAGAATCTATAATATAATAATCAAAGTATTTTTTTGTGTGTGTGTGTGTATTTTATAGAAAAAGAAAATAAAATAATAAAATAATACCTTAAACAGACTTAATATTTAAGTTTAAGCAAATGTTTCGCTTGATTTTTTTTTTAACCTTTAAGAAATAATTTCATTTAAATGTTAATGAATTTAAATTGTTAACAAATGTACGCTGACAGCGATATGGTATTATTTATGATTAAGGTTTCTATCACTTTCTCATCCAATTTCATTCAATTTTACTTTGATATATCTTCACATCATTTCTTGAATTATTAACGATGACCCTTCCCTTGGAATGATAATCCAGTGGGATATTGCTTTCATCATGATAACCCGTTTACGATAAGAACGTTTAACTTTCTTGTCGTTTCTTAAGAACTAAGCCACTTTTTCTCGGATGCTTTTCGAAGGAGCCATTGTGTTATTTTTTGTGTCTTAATTTCTTATTAGTTTGTTTTTTTTTGCTCCGTGACGTTGTCTATTTGGTGGCGTGCGTTAAGTGAGAAATAGCGTGACACCCCAATTGTTGTCACGGTTTGTGTGTGTGGGTGGACGAGGGAGAATTGGGCGGTATCGTGTATGATATCGTGGTTTATGATGACTACACCGCACTTTTTTTTTTGTTGAGACTGACCTCTTCCTCCTCCTTACCACCCTCTCAATCAGGCACTGAGCAGTTTCATATTTATTTTACCGCATGGTAAATACAGCGAAGTTTGGGAACCATTTGTATATACGCGAACTCATCGTGATATGCATATTGGCGATGTGTTTCTATTAAGAGGTGTTATTAGAAGGGCATGTCGGCGAAGACTTGTGGGGGAGATTCACTTTTTATTTGCCGTTTTGTTCCGTCAAAATGCGTCGTTAATTAAAGTCCAGATGTTTGGATGTCGGAAAAACACGACGCCGTATAACGCGATAGGTACACCCACCTCTGTTTGTTTTATGAGGGGTTATCGAGATGAGGGCCTTTTTTTTTTTTTTTTTTTTTTAATATATATATATATAGCATTTTCGTTTTGGCAAATGGATTGTTTTCGCTTCTGAGAACGATAAGTAATTGTTAACTTTCGTTTCGTTTTCGTATTTCTCTAGTCAAACAGTTTAACTCATATAATCCAAGGTTCGCGGAGCGATTGCTTCTGTTTTAAGTCAACAAAAAGAAACGCCATTACTGTTAAATGTATCTGTTGCGCCATTCTTTTTTAACGAATAAGTTAATCATTTTTCATTAAAGTAAGCTATTTAATCATGAAAAATACTGGGAATGTTTCATTCCACCTATAGCAAGGTACGAATTCAAGACTAATGAAATGAAATTTATTTAATAAATATTTTTTATCCCAACAGTCACGCTACGATATCCTTTATACTCATGGAATAGGTAAAATAATTTAGGAATGGTAAAATAATCAAGTTGTATGATATTTATTAATGATGTAAAATAAAGTATATTTATTTACGAGATTTTCAAGAAATTTTATGTTTAGTTTTTAAATATTTAGAATAAAAGAATCAATATTTAGAAATAAAAATAAATTTTGGGAAATCGTTCGGTTCTTGCAATTCAGGCATTTAAATAAATGGAAACAATTTTTTGAAGATTAATTAATGTTCACACCTTTTGTAACATATTTTATAAAGTTTATATGATTTTTTATTTATTTACTTATTTATTTCCATTGATTCATATAATTATTTTAGGATAAATTCCAAATATCTTACTGTGTAAAGATATTTTACTATCTAAATCGCACAGAATGTCATTTCTCTTAAATAAAATAGTTGCATTGTTTCAATTGATTAATAACTGTGAATTAATTGACAGAATAATTTACTATTTTAAACCCTCAATTACAAGCATTTCACTTACCTGGTTTGCTTAGATTTACCAGTTATTTAATTTTTGAACTGTTATATTTCTAGGATTCAAAATTTGTTTTAGTATTTTGCTGCACGCGCGATTAATTTGCTTTCACTTAATTTTCTTATACCAATTAAACATCTGAGTTTAATTAACTTAAAAGGTAAATTGGCGTGTAAGGATATGAACTGGTAGGAAACCAATTAAACTTATTACTTGAAAATACAGAAATTATTAATTCCATTAGATTTGGTTTGATTATTACTCTATAGCCATATTTTCCACACAAAGCCTGATTTCTCGTGGACTTATTGTTTGAATGGGATTGTGAACACTATAAAAATCCCTTGATTGTTCAAATGTATGGCAGCCGTTAACCCTTCAGCAACCAACTCATTTTCAGGTTCTATTACTAGTTAAAGTAGTATTCGTTAGTAAGGATCAAATATTTCATTACTGACTGTAATCGTATTCATTGATCACAGGATCAAAGATTCCATTACTGACCGTTATAGTATTCGTCGATCGAGATCCAAGATTCCATTACTGACTGTAACAGTATTCGTTAGTCAGGATCCAAGATTCCATTAATGATTATAATAAGCCGTGTCACTGAAAATGTTAATTAAAAGTTAAGCTAAACCAATGCGATAAGTGCTTATTATGAATCGTAAAATCTATCTGAAAATTATTTTGAAAGAATAGAAGTTGCGTAGTTGAATTTAGATGCATTTTATAAGAACATACACATACAAATTACAAAAATTAATGAATCTTTATAGTTTTGAACTTATATTTCCTAGCATTAACTAACTCTTGTTTCTCGTATATATACTATTAGGGTTATGAAAGATTCTGTTAGTGATATTCTCCTTCTATCTTTTTCTCTCTAATTTTCTGCTATACACAATATTTCAAACAATATTTAATGCTAAATGATTTACAATTTTGAATGTTTTGACTGATTTACAATTCAGATAACTCTCCGTTTTTAGTTATGTGTCGAAAATAATCAATGTGCTTTGGACTAGGTGAGTTTATTTTTCTCTTAACTATCTTACCTTCTTCAAAAACTATTAGTAGTCTCAGTGATCTACTCATAGTATCAATGATCTATTGATGGTATCGTGATATATTGATAGTATCAATGATCTATTGATTGTTTTAATGACTATTGATGAAAAGTGTATTGATAGTTTCAATGATTATTTTATTTTTTTAATACGTGGAAAAACTCTATATTTATTTTCAAGTTTTTATCTTTTTTTTTATTTTTTATATCAAATTAAGAAAATGAAAGACACATACTAACTACATGTAAAATGAGAATAGTCTTAATCGGTTCATGTTTTATAATCAAAGAGTTTTAGTAACTATTCTTTTATCTGAAGAAATTAGAATTTAGATTCAGTAAATAAAGATAGTAGGACCTCAGAAAATTTTCAACCGTGAAATCCTCAACATTTTTTTAAAACACGTCATTTTTTATGTTTCATTTTATTCCCATAAACACAAATGTAATTTCATCCTCATCTGACACTCTTTTTTTCAAACGGAATATTGGGTAAATCGTCATTTAAAAAAAAAGTAGAATATGGAGGTTCAAGGTAGTACTTATTCACTTGATATTTTACATAATTATAGAAGAATATGTGACAAATAATTCTTTTGAAACATAATTTTGGAAGAATATGCAAAGCATGCCAAATTTTGTAAAGGAAAATAATAAAAAACTTCCTTATCGCGAAACATTTCATAAATATTTTGTTTTAATAGAAATATAGAATATAAACCTTAAACAATATACACATATAAAAGCTTAAATAGGTGTGCATTTAATTTTTTTAATGTTTTACAAAATATGATGTATTTTCTAGTCATTAATTTATAGTCATGAATACTGTTTTTGTTTTCAATAAAATGTCACATCATGAGAAAATGAAGTATTTTGTTATTATTTTCAATCACTGAAATTTTTTTCAGGTGAGTCAATTTTTACTTCATAAAATATAAAGTCGTGAATTTAAAATTTATTTGTTGTAGAATTTTTATCAATACCCTATCGGTTTGCTAAAGTCATAAAAATGTTGTATTTCCTTGAGCGATTACTCTTCGAAAGTTTTGCTGTCTATTAATGCCATCTCCATAGATATATATTTGTTGGTAATTAGAAAAAACGCTTTTTAAAAGTCCATTCACTTAAAATTAGAAAATTATGATATAGTAATGATTTCATCCATATCTATTAACTTGTGAGTTAAGTGTTGGATATTAAAGTTTCTTGATTGCTTGAATTGGATACAAAATTTTTAATGAAATTCAGTGTAACTATTATTACTTAACAATAGTCGTATAATTACTTACTTTAATAGTTACAAGAAATTATATTTATTTTTCTTCGCACCACAGAACATCATGAAAACAGATATAGTAACTGTAGACGTTGGCCCTCCGTACTCGCTGCCATACCATTGAGTTTTTGTTAAACTTTTGTATTCTTGATAGCACTATTTTTATGCTTAAGGTACTTAATAGTGCAAAGTTATACTCCGAATGGTACTTTTCTGCTTGTCTGAAACAACGATATGAAAGAACATATTAACTCCAGCGAAACTCTTATGGTCATGGGTATACCACTAACATCACCCTATCAGCAATGACACCATTAGCTCCAGAGAAAAGAACGGCAGAATATCAAGCGTTTTGTATCATCGGCAGCTTCCTTACGAACCAGCAAATCTGGAGAAAATAAAATACCAAAAATCGTGTATATATATCAAAGTTGGGAGACGAGGTATATATACGACTACACACAAAAAAGTTTTTGGAATGCCAAAAACTTATAAGATACGACATATTTTCTTCCCTTTCTTTTCAGATATATATATATATATATTAGGGGCAAAATCTGATGTGTCGGGCGGCTGGGGTAAAAAGGAGAGCGACGGGAGAATTGAGAAAATATCCAACCCCGGAACCATTACTGTAGGTTAATAACGAAAACGTTCGGGGAAACCGCGAAAAAGGGCCACTTCTTTTACTTTTTTTTTGTATTATTATTTCTCTGGCCTGTATCGTGTGCTTTTAATGCTTTTATTTCTTCCACTACTAAATGGGCGTATGTTTCTCCTTTTCTTCTAAATCGCTCTTTTCTTTTCAAAGAGAAAACCGTTTTATGTTCTCCGTCTATCAGTATTTTGTGAATTCTCCACAGATATCAGATTTTTTTTTTTCGTTATTTATATATTTTTGTTCTTGTTAGATCTCTTTTTCTGATATAGTGGTGCGGTATGGGAGGGGACTGTTAAGACAGGGCGGATAATTTATACCACTGATACCTCCCCTCTTGCATCGTCCTTTCGATATTATTATTATTTTTAATGGCTCGGTTACAATTAGTTTTTATGGAGCTCGGATATTGTTTTAATGTCCGAGCAATTGCCTTTCTGCACTTTCTTGCGATTATTTCCGCTTAGGCGTCGAGTGCATCGTGCGGCATTTAATTTTACTGGGAAAAAGAATCATTTTGCAGAATCCAATAGAAGTTTGAGTGGAGAAAAATGCTGATGGGAATAAAAATAATCCTGGTTTTTATTAGAGTTTTCGGAGGCTTTTCAGAGATTAATTAAAGAAACGATATCGTATGTTACAACTGCTTTTGTTTTGTCATTTGCTTTCAAGAAGGCGCAGATTAAAACTTGATTTCATCGTCTTTTGCACGAATGTTTTCGTTCCATTTTTTATTAATAAAAATTGCATTCTGGATGTTTGACATTTCAAACGTGTTTCTCAACATTTAGCATTAGCTTTTATAATTTGATCGAAATAT
This sequence comes from Latrodectus elegans, assembly GCA_030067965.1. Taxonomy (NCBI): domain Eukaryota; kingdom Metazoa; phylum Arthropoda; class Arachnida; order Araneae; family Theridiidae; genus Latrodectus; species Latrodectus elegans. The sequence continues at coordinate 31,147,443 of CM057815.1, forward strand.
TTACTATCCCTAAAGTATTCAGGATATGTTACAAAATCTATCTGAATATTTATCACAGTCAAAAAGTTGTTGCACCGGCATATTTCTTTATACCTAGCCCTGAATTGGGTTTTACCAGTTGGTGGAAGCAGCTTGATTGGTGTCTTCGTAATTTAGAAATGGGAATTAAATAAAAAAAATCTCATAATACTTGATCTGCCAGAGGTATAATTTCACTTGGAGGACATTACGACTATGACCTATTTAACATAACTGGATTATTTAGTTTTAGCTCAATTTCTTGTAGAGCTCGAAATTTACAGTCAAAATAATTTAATCAAAAATTATCATCTTTGCTAAAAATTTTAAACCCATACTATCTGTAATTTCTCCATTGCTTATATATATTGCGGTTATGCACTTTTACAACGTAATTTCCTGTTGCTGTCATTTAATGACATTAAATGGCTTTGCGGTAAAGAATAATATATTTAATCTTTATTAGTTTTACGTCAAAATGTGATATTGTTACATTTAAACTATAAATTCACTAGACCAAGATAAAAAAATAATATTTCCTACAATAACTGTCTATCGTCATCATATTTAACCACGTGATTACCAGTCACAACTATTGACAAAGTAAATATCATTTTACTCGCTTGACGATGAGGAAACTATTTATAAAATTCAAGTCACACAATCAACAAACTGCTTCAGAAACCTGATCGTCAGTATAAGATTATTTTTGAAGATTATGACTCGCGAGTTTTTAAAAATAAATGCGTGGTGCTTGAAATGTGTGAAGAAAACCCTTCTACCAGTTCTTATAAAAGAGTGGCACAATAGCTGAGCGTGCAAATCTAGAAGAAATAAAATACCAAATTTCGTTGTCATGGTGACCGATTTGCGACGCTAAAACTTGTGTTTCCGTGGCACGGACTGCCGGAAAACGTGATGTTTATCCAGGCGTCCGGGAGTTTTCTTTCGTCTTGGTAACCAGGGAGTCTTTATTGGACGCAGATTTCTCCCTAACTGCCACTAGGCCGCCAGTTAACCTGCACATTCCCATTTTGCAATTCTTTCTTTCCTGAGCACTTGCTGAAGAAAGTTAACTTTTAATGTTAATTCAGACGAGGAGGAGAGGGTTAAAAGTAAATTCACACCTTCTTAGAGTAATTAATTTTTAAAAATTTGTATGTTAAATTACCTAGAATAATGAGCAAAAAAATATATGTATATTTTTTTTTTCATAAAATGGCTTTTAGTTATGTATTGTAATAATGTACTGTGAGTTAAATGAAATTTCCATTTGAATTTTGATTTTTTTACTTTCTTACCTGATATTCTTAAAACTAAACTTTTTTTCAGAAGCAATTATTTTGTCTTCAATTTTTCAATAAAATTAAATATATTCTAGAACCTGTTATCATAACAAGATTAATTAGTTTCTTAATTAAATTCACCGTAACAAGAAAAATTTGAATTAAATAAATTATTAAAAATCATATCAACAATAATTATCTAACACTAATTATATAGAAACACTAACTCAATTTTCCCAACAATTCTAAAATCGTTCTGTTTTTACGAATTGTGATTCCATTTTTGTGCATACTTAAAAACAAATTATTCTTATATTTTTACAGTTTATTGTGATAAATTTGATTAACGATTTTAAGTAATTAAAAAAATAAGTGCTTTTCACATTTACAATAAAAATGCTTTACTTCTTTTGTATAACTAATTTTAGGATATAAGATGTCAAATATAATTTTATATTTTTGTTAAATGTTATAAATATTTAACACTTTCTATTTCTCAACAATTAATATATATAGATTATAATTCGAGTGATACAGAAAATTTTGAAATATATATATTTGCACATTAAAACTAAACTAATAGTACTATATATATATATATATATATATATATATATATATATATATATATATATATATATATATATATATATATATATATATATATATATATATATATAAGCCATTAGATGATTTAATATTATTCATAGTATTCCTAGTTTTAAAACGTTATCATTAAATAAAAGATTACTATTAATTGGGTGCTTTGACTACAGAGAATCGTTTTTTACGATAACATTTACTTTTTTTTATCGATATTTCGTAACTAATTTTACAAATAATAAAACCTTACAAATATGATAACTGAACACTTTTCATTGAAGTCTTAAATTTAAAAGATCATGGACTCAATTCTCATTTCATAAGAAGATCTGAATTATTTCATGGTTGCATATTTATGTACCTTGGTATCTCGAGTTCCAAAGCTCATATCGAACTGGTAACCAAACGTTCGATGCTATTCTGAAGTTTAACTGATCAGAGATTTAAGCTAATGATTAAGCGATTAGCATTCCTGACTCCTAAAACTTTGGTCCCGGGCTCAAATCTCTGTTCAAGGAAATATATTCCTCTCTTCAGAAAGGATGAATGAATGTGGCCTACCTTAAAAATGGGTTTGTTGGTAGTATGGCACGGTATTGCTACTCACCTCCGTGACTTGGTTCACAGGTGCCTACTGAGTAATTTTAAATGAGTAGCGATTTTCGGCCTTTTTTTGTGGCTAATAATTAGTCCTCTAGTTTCCTCTATTTGGAAAAAAAAAGGATTTAAATTTTTGGCATGGATATGTAAAGTAATGCGAAATCACACTGTTTATAAGTATATGTTCTTATTGAATTAAAATACTCGTTTACCACAAAAGAGAAAAAATAACGTTCAAGTTGTTATTAGTTTATATTAACACAAATTTGGATTAGTTTCACATTTCACATATCGATAAAATTGAATCCTCTCTAGAATTTAAAATAAAAAAAAATCTTACAAAAATTGTATATGAATTATATTAATGTTAATACTTTTGTTTGTTTTATTTAATTTTATAGTCATTCACAAAATGTATACCTATTAAGTGGAGCTTTAATTTATGATATTACAGTAGAATTATGAGTCTCTTAAGAACTTTTCATCCACTATACAAACTTGTAAATTAATTAATACAAAGTTTAAATCTTTGGAATTGGATTTTATGAAGGTCATTTTATGTTCACGAAATGAAATTCAACTAGATTCTAAAATTTAAAAGGAATTTATAACTATTATAAACACTTTAGTCTGATGCATCTACCTATATACACAAATTATTGATTGAGAGTGATAATTTTACTCCTTTACTTGCCTAGTAGGTACCGCAACACTTTAATTTATTTAAATAATTCTAAATTGAATATAAAATTTAGTTTTTAAAATTAAACATCCTACAAAAAAATTCAAGAAAGTTAGAATGCTTTCTTTTATAATCATCGAGGAATTCATTGCCTCATTTCTCGAAATTCATATTGGAACTCAACTTTCTCTGAATTTAGAAAATTTCTTGTACTTTAATGTTTCGGTTGTACTTTCATGTAAAAATTTGCATAATTGTCCTCTCATAAAATAAATAATAGGGATTGCTTTTTTCACACACAGAAGTAGTTTCAGTTTCAACTATTTCTCATTTTGTCAATGCTTTTAAATTATTGAGAGTTATTAAACAACAGCAGTTTTAAAATTGTATTCATAAAAATTCCTTTGTGAAATGAATTGCTCATTTGCGGATTACAATTACTCGATAAATCAGTAAAAAATTGGATAAAATTAAATAAATTCTAAATTTTTAAGCAATTAAATTTTTTATATTTATTTTTTCTTCAATCTTATTTCACACATTTATTTTTTATTTTCTGGAAAACATTTCACAGAAACAACTTATCTTGCATCCCTTATTTTTCTAACGAATGTTTACAAATAGTTTTTGTTAGGCCCTTGGTCATCACATTTTATTTTCCCCATTTATTTTATCGACGACGTGATGTGTTTATTTAACGCATGTTTCAGCGCTGCATATATATATATATATATATATATATATATATATATATATATATATATATATATACAAATACACAATATATATATATATTTACATATATATATATATATATATATATATATATATATATATATATATATATATATATATATATATATATATATATATATATATATATATATATATATATATAAGTTAACAACAAATAAGATACTTTTTTAAAACTTGACTTTCCAGAATAAATTATCTCAGTGAACCACATCTTCTTACATTTGGAATGAACTTTAATCTTCACAGTTCAATATCACGATCGAATGTCAGTTAGGGGTGGTTATAAGCCAAGGGGTGAGCTCGAAGGAAGTAAAAAGCTTCCCGCCTTCTTTCTGACCCACCTACAAATACCACATCTTCAAGTCTCCGGCAATCAAACTGCGTGTGTATTCTTTAAAGGCTTGGAGGTATTAAGCGCTCACGCGTCAGTGGTATACACTGCAGGAGTGTAAACGAGAGAGGGTGAGTGTTTAAGTGCTCTCCCACCCCACGCTCACACGCACACTTTTATTTCAAAATTCAAGACGTCGCCTCCTTCAATGCTTCCCGTCGATTCTCTCCACTCCCTCTCCATCTTCGAACTGTCTTTAACTGTAATCCGTTAGACGCAGGGTGCAACAATACTTTTCTATTAAACAACGAGAGGTTTGTGTGTGTGTGTGGTAGAAGGGCGAGTGAGGAGGGGTAAAGGATGCCGTGGACATTAATTAAAACAGGTCGACATCTGTGGCCGGTTGCTATGGAGACGAAGGGGGTGGGTAAGGGTCGGACCATGTTGATGTTTGGCGCGCGGACAAACATCCCCCACTCTCGACGGGGTGAGGGTTGGGGTGCTTGAGTAAACAGAGCAGACGATGAAGGACTGTTTTCTTAGATTGCGTTTTGTTGTTCTTGGCAACAGTTCGCAAACAGTGCCGGCGCTGGGATGTGTTCTGTTAACTCACGTCCCCTTCTAACCTGCTCCATCCCGCCCGTTCACGTGATCTTTTCTCCTCGAAACGTCCCTACCCCTCATCCTTGATGGTGATGAGAATGCTCGGTTGCGTCAGAGGTGATTTTTACTTCTATTGGTGTTGTGTTGGGGGAGGGAAAACGGGGAGTGGAAGAACTAACATCCAAAATAATCATGCACCGATACCGGAGCATCTGTTGGTGTTTGAGTTGGTAAAGGACCGAACACCGATAATCGATATAGATCTCAGCAGGGCGAAACTCTTCTCAAGAATCTCCTAATGAAAAAACTGTGAAATAAATCGTGAAACCATTGAACGTCGTAGGTTATATCAGAAATGGACATGAAAAAAATTGCAAATTATTTTTCGAATTTTGTTTTTAGCCTTTATTTGCATCTATTTTTAATCAATTTATTAATCTTCTTATTGCATTTTAACAATTTGTCCTATATTATTTTTCTATAAAAAGGCACGAAATCACCTCAAAGAACGTGGAAAATAGCTCTGAAAATAAAAAAAGTAAATGAACGTAAAATATAGTAAAATCGTGTATTTAAATTAAGATAAAATAAATTCTCGTTAATATAATGAAAAAATGTATTTATATTTTTAAATTTACTTTAAAAAATCTACATAGAAAAATTTAAAAACAAAAAAATGCCCCTTTATAATGCATTTGCAAATTATTTTTAATGTAGTTTATTTTTCAAAGAATTGTATGCATATATATAGGGAATAAAACTCTTAATATAATTCATTAAACTTTTGGTAAGGTAAATAGTTTAATTACACATCTAATTAATTTCATGCTGTATTGTTCAAGCTAAGTTTTTGAATGATAATAAATCACATTTACAAATGGAATTATTTTCAAATTATAAAATATATTATGCTTTTTTAAAAATATTTAATTAGAAACATAAATAATATTTATTTTTATTATGATATAAGCTATTTTAGATTGATATAGTGAAATAAATAAATTACTAATTTTTTTTTAAACTGCATCCTTAAACTGTAATTTTATCTTTTACTTTCAAAAATAACTGTTTGACCAAATCATAATTCTTTAAAAGTATTTTCTTTTTTTCGTTTGTTTATTTGTGTGAAATTTATTTTTATAAAAAATTTTCTAGGACATTTTAGTCTCTTAATAACATAAATTTAGATAATTTCAGTTTATAAGCTTTGTTTCATAGCCAAAAATATTTCACTCAAAACTTGACCATATCATATTTCTTAATTCACCTCCCGTAAAAGCATGTAGAAAATTTTTGCTATCCAAAATCTATTCTAATAAATGTTCAAACTTTGATTAAATACCATTTTCAACTAGTACGATTTTTCAGTCATTTCCAAATATGTCTGTAAATGTTGCTTTTCCTTTGAAATACTAATACTGCAGAAAAGCAAAGAGGGTAGCGCAAACAGTGAGCAATTGAACGGCTTCACCTCTACATTCAGTCACGATATTATTACATTATACATCATTACATAAGATGTAAATTTACTAATTTAATCGTGTTTTAATTAATTTAATCGTCATTTAAATTTATTAATATAATGTAATACATTCAGTCACGTTTTATTACATCATATATCATTATACATAAGTTTTAAATTTATTAATTTATAAAACTTAGTGTTTTAAAATATTCTAATAATTAAAATTTATGTATTACATAAAAATAATTTTAAAATATTTGGTAAATTATCAAGTGTATCATGACATACTATTTTTAATCCTCTCTGAAAAAAATTGAGGGCATAATTATAAAATGAAATCTACATTTTTCATGCAATTTATTATTCTTAATTATTTTTAATACGATATAGTTTATTTTGCGAAAATCATAAATAAGAAATATTTTAGAGACAAAAATTTGTAGTTTATGTCTAGATTGAATGAAAGATATACATGCATTATATAACTATTATTTAGATTTTATAAAGGATATATGTAATAAAACTATTGTCTTCCCAAGAACAGTATTAACTAATGAAAATTTAAAACTGTTTGTTAAAAGCTTTACAGGCGTTTTCTAATTTATTCAGGTGTATTTAGTGACAATTCGTGCACTTAATTACGACAATTAATACAGCTTGAAGAAAGCTTGCTCTTCTATAGATAAAAATTACTAGAGATTGAAAATAACTTATTTATTTAATATTTAAAGTTATGTTTCTTTTGCATTCAAATTTTTACTATGTCATGCGAAAAACATAGTTTATTATAATAATATAATTATGAAAATAAAATAAAATAAAATTGTGTCTTAAATTGTGTTATTTCTCATAAAATCATAATTTGTCTTGCGTAATATTGGAATGTATAAAAACAATGAAAAATATTTATAAAAAGGTATAATACGTTACATATAGTAAAACAGATAATATTAAAGATATCAAGGAGGAAAAAGTAAGTAATACTATAAATATCGTGTCTATAAGAACTAAAAGTATTTTTTCACTTCGAAGCCATTCACTATAAATTCATCACGCTTTGAAGCAATACTGAAAAAATAATAAGAAAACGTATAATGTTATCCGGTGTTCTTCTAGTTTTGTTCAAAACTCCATAACTGATGCCCTTACTACATATCTCGAAGTATTTTTCCATTTCTCTCACACTGCGTCAAACAATACCCCCAAAATGTTTCATTTTGACGCTTCTGTGCTTTCCTGTTATATGTTCTGAATGCATTTATTGCCTCTAGTGGTTATATTTGTGAGCCGTGACCACGAATATGACGGGTTACCAGCACAAATCCATCTGGAATGAGACACCTCAAGTAATAGAATTGATGTGAAATAAATTTTTCATGTTTCAGAAGCACCGTTGTTTCTCTGGGGAAAAAAATTTGAACTGGGCTTTCTTTCTTTCTTTCTTTTTTTTTGTGTCAATGACAGATTTTAAGTATTATTATTTTAGCAACCTAAAAAAACTAACCATGAAGAATCGATGAAATGCATATAACCTTGTTTTGAAAGAAGGCTCTGTAATAACATCCTTTATCTTATAATGAAATTATTATCCTTATAATGAAAGCAACTTTTTTTTATTCTTTCCCGAATTTTATTTAGATCAGCAATATTTTGCTTAGGACCTAGCATTAAACTAAAACCAAAACAGTTGAGATACATTTCCTCTTCTTCTTTCGATCCTGGTTAACCGAGATCATAGAAATCTAGAGTAGATCTTTATCATAGAAATAAATTGCGGGGGTGAGCGGGGAGCAAAAATTGTTCTCACTCAAACACTTCCCAAACAGTATCTTCTTAATGCGATTGTCATTTGCGCCCACCGATTGGTGCAATTATCGGCCAAATTACCACCATTGAGCCCTTGCTGCCTTCGGCCGGATAGTGGCACTGATGGCTCCCCCTTCAAATAAAGATGTTCTAGAGGGAAAAATCTTCTTAGATGAGGGAATATCCACAAATGCCTATGTGGCTTATTAGAAAAAAGGAAATAAGCATTTGCATTTCACTTTAAAATTATAAGAAGCTACACATACTTATCAAATCTTAAATTTTGAGTTAAATAATGTGAAATTGAATGAAGTTAATTAAAAAGAATACATAAGTAAAAAATATTTTGCTGGCAAATAATGCATTGCATAGTAAGGCACAGTAATACATTTATGAACAAAATGGAATGAGAAATAAAAAAAATTTCACTACTAAATTGGAAATGTTAGTAATGATAATTTATATTATTTCCAACTTTATTAATAATAAAAATCAAGTTAAGATAATTATGAAATTATCTACCTAATTATGGAATTATCTACCTAATTATGGAATTATCTATAATTATAACTATTTCTGAAATTAATTTAATAAAATAAAATTATTAAATTAATTTCAGAAATAGTTATAATTAATTTAAAATTGTTTAAATATTTATGAAATGAAAATCCTTTTCCAAGCGCACATAAATTTAATTAAATTTTAAAACATAATATTGTGAAAAATATATTAAAATAAACTTGATTCAATCTAATTCAATTCTAAAAATGTTTCTACGTATAGCAATCGATATTTATAATTTTTTTATGCGTAATTTTTACGTAACTTAGTAAAATGAAAAGTGAATTGTTTCCCCAAGAATTTTTTTGACTTTAATATAACATTTATTTCAGCTTTTATGACTTTGCAACGAAAAAAATTTAAGAAAATGTTTGTTTATATTAAATTTTTCACGCAGTAATTTTTGTTCATGTTGAAATTAATACTTTTGATTTTGTGTCTTTAAAATTCTACATTTCATAAACTAAAAAAAAATTAATTTTTTTTAGTTTATGAAATGTAGTATTTATGTTAAAAATTATTATTTTATTAACTAACTAAAAACTAAATATTTAAAAATTATTTAGTTTTTCAATATATATTTTAAAAATAAGTCACTATTTCGTAATGATATAAGAAATTCAAAGAATGTTTTTGATATTTTGATTGTATTTAAATTTAGGCTACTTTTTAATTTTAACACAACGACGTAATTTGCCTAATGGCCTTAAGGTGTGAAAAATTTAATTCTCATTTCATGTATATGGACTACATTTGTAGACACATAAGCTTCCGATTCCTCTCCCGTTGTTCAAGAGTGGTTTGGATCGAACCTGGAATTTTTAAATCTGTAGACAATTGTGTTATTAGGCAATAAGGGGGTTTAAATTATAGATTATTATTTTTTTCATTGGATTAGTTTTCACCAATATTTTAATTATTCCATTGCATAGCAATATCGCCCTTAATATTTGAACTTAAAAACGCGATTATATAAAGTACTCGTTTAATTTATTATACTTATCCATTTTTCACTTTGCATTTCTACTTTCTTAATTCTACATTAATGTTAGCTATTATGAAATGCCCTATGCTAAAATTACAGTTAAAAAACATGTGTGCTCCTTAACTATGGCGTATTACAATCCTATTATTTTACTACAAAACTTTGAGTTGCTGCATCAATATTTGCATACTGAATTTAAAAAATCTAAAATAGTATTATGTTTCTGTATTACTACGGTTGATTTATCATAAATGATTTCAAAATGAAATTAAAATATTTTACGTTTAAACGTCTCGTATTTTTATTCCCATTTCAATGAAAAATTTATTCGTATCTTATTACGTGTTATCTTTGCAGAAAAGTGTATATAAACTTTCCATTTTTCATTAGTGAAGGAATATATTATGTAAGAATTATATTTAAAGACATTTTGTGCAATATGTAATAGAAAGTCACAGATATGGTGTAAATAAAATAAAATATACACAATTAAATTTCAATATCAATTTCTTGAATTTTAGTTCATAAAAATTGTCTATTTATATTGTAATATTTCAGTTTGTATATATATATATATATATATATATATATATATATATATATATATATATATATATATATATATATATATTATGTAGAAAAGGAAAGGGAGAATTTAATATGTTTTTTTTTTCATATCTTTAAAATAAAGATGAGCCTGTTTATTACAGTCTGTTCAAAACAATGTATTATCTCTACTCCGGTAATGATATTATAGAATTCCTGATAATTACACAGTACACATTAAAATTTTCTTCGCTTATTCCGTGTGTTAAAAATAAATAAATTTGTTTCTCGTATTTTCCTAATTAAAATGCTTCAAAGTAATTAAAAAGGTATTTCTTTTATGCTTTAAATTTAGTGTGAAAATTTATATTTCTACTAACTTTAAATACTCTCATAGAAACATCTAAATTGTGTCACCATCTTGAATGATAATCAGAGTTGGCGACAAACTTTTCTCCTCCACTATTTTCAAACTGTTGCCTATAAAGAGAAAAAAAAATCCTTCTAAAACTTTTCTAACACAAAACAACAAATAAATACAATCAAACTCTTAGAAGCAATGGAAGAGAGAGAAATGAAAATACATAATAAAAAAAAAATAAGCAAGAAGAAAAAATCTGATCCAGTAAGGGGAAAAAAAAAAAACAGAAACAAAAATAAAAATAGGGAAGATGGAAGGAAGAGGGGAAAAAAAAGAGAAAATTCTCAAATCGCATCAGAGCAAGCAGCAGAGAAGAAAACGATTTGTCACTAAAGCGCCCGCAGTCATTTATTACCCAGAGTTCCCTCAGATGCGATAAATTCTCCTGCCCCTGCTTCTTGATGGGTCTACTTAGTTAGGCGCGTCCCTCTCCCTCCTCCCACACCCCCGCGACCCCCACGTCCGACTCTATATACTGTTTCGTCTTTTATTTCTTATTCTATGGTTGAACTGTTCACCATTTTTTTCGCCCCAGCGTAACCTAGAGCGCGGGAACTCTTATTTTATCCTTTGTTCTAGAATCTCCCTTTTTTTTACCTAAACCCGGAAAGAATGCTGTCTGGCTAATGTGTTCTCAGTAATTTGATTACAGGTATTACTTCTAAATACCTGAAGGAAAAGTTAGTTAAGGCAATAACGAAGATTTGGTTTTGGTTTCAATTGTTCTTTTAGCATTTATTAAAGTTTTGAGGCAATATTCTGATGATACGAAATAAGCGTATTAAATATTGAACGTGACATTTTTCAGTATTAAAGGAAATTATATTATTCATATATTATTGAATAGTATGCAATAATATTACACATTATATGAATGCATGTTATTTTATATATTAACTATAAATTAACATATATTTACACTAAAATTATTTACATAATGATAAGTTTCATAAGTAAATATAATTCATTTAAAGAAGTATTTTTATATAGTTAATTTTCTGATACAAATTTTCAACAGAAATTAATCTTATAAGCATTATTTTATATTTTTTTACAAAAAAAATTAATTTAGGTATGAAGTTCCTGACACGCATATATAAATACTAAATCATAAATGTAAGCAAACATTGATCATTAATTCATATTTGATATTGATGCGAAAATTAATTTAAATTCAGTTATGAAAAATAATCTAAACAAAATATACTTTGAATTGATTTTATGTTGCCAACTTTTTTGTCTAAACATTCCATTTACTGTTATGAATTAGAATTATCAGTGTTAAGAAACATTAACTATTGATTTATATGTTCTTGATTATTTTGTCATTAGAAATCTTGTTGGATTAAATGCCGATTAAATTTAATGGTGTACTTCTTATTTTTGATAATGATCTACTGTATCTTTAATTTGAATATGTATATTTTTTCACGCCTAAAATGTATCTCTTAAGAACGATATTACATTTTTGCTGACATTGCTTAAAAATTGATTGCATTTTCGGGAGCAAATATAAATAGCCCCTTTATCACTAAACCAACATAAATTGATAATTTAATAACTTGGTAAAAATTAACTTAAATAGGAATGCAGAATTGAAAAATATTGATGAAATAAAACAGTTTGATATTTTAATAATTTTTTTTTATTTTTTTTTTCACTGAGCAAATTTAAATTAAGTACTTAGTTCTATGGATAATTTTTAAGTAAAAATAAAGTTTCATAATGTATTTCTTAGCTTTTTCATTTGCTTCATGAAATATTCTTTTGCAAAGCATGTATATAAAATTTATAATTTACTGGTAATAATTAATCTGCAATAATTTTATTCTAATTTAAACTACCTGCAAAAACTATTTCTTTAAATGAAGTCCGTTGTATCTTACTTGCTATGTTAAAGGAATTTATTGAATTTTACAAGCCAGACACTTTTTTCTTTCTATTTTAAGAAATTCAAAAAGTGAAAGAAATTTCTACAGATTTACGGATTTCAGCTACAGGTTACAGGATTTTTTCTTACACTTGTCTGAGAACGAATAAAAGGCGACTATCCATCATATATAAGGCATAAAAACCACAGAAAGAGCAGGCAGACAAGTACTCAACATCACTCAACGACTTAGGACCTGTAAACCGCCGGGCCAGCAGGCGGTTAAATCCGACGAGCAACCCCAACGCCAGAAGAGGCAATTTTTATCTTGCGGTTTCACTCCCAAGGTTTGAAAACTTGAGAGAAATCGTTTGCTCTAACAAATGGCTCCGGCTGAAAACCTAAAAAGGGAGAGGAAAAAATTCGATGCATTTCTGTAGCTATATATATATATATATATATATATATACATATATATATACATATATATATATATATATATATATATATATATATATATATAGCCTCACAGTCGTCATTTGGTAGCGCTATCTCTTGTCCACAGTTTTGGCATTATAGAGGCATCGCTACGGAGAAAAGAAGGCGGAAAGTGTGATTGTGTATCCCTCGTTCTGAAGAAGAAATCCCTCCTCCTCCCCTGGATGGGTGTTTGAAAATAATGTGGAATTCATGACTCTGGTGTAAGGAAAAAAGCGCAAAAAAATTAATGCATTTGGTTCAGAAGACAACATTCCGTCTCGGCATCGTTCTCCCTTTAAGACTTATTTATTGCAAATGCGCTCTCATCTGCCAAGAAACAGAAAAAGGGGGGTTTTATACTTCTTTTGGCGAAACAATTTAGCAACACTCCGAAGTAAAAGTTGAAGCAACCGATTATTTCCAGCTAGAAGAAAGATGCGCATATTGAATTATTTATTGATAAATAATCGTCGGGGTGCGCATCTTGTGTGATTGTGATATCACTGAATAGGAAATTTTATGACTTTTGAAATGAACTCTGATTTCGAATAGACTTAGAAATAGTGAGAAAAGTGAACGTAAAATAGTATCAAAACCTAAAAAAATTCATGCATTTTCATGGAAGTGAAGTCATAAAAAGAAATCAGGTGACGATAGAACTATTGATTTATATTTATTTAAGGGAAAAGGAATTTAATATTTCCAAAAATTTCAAACTTAGCTATTAAACTTAAGCATTGCTAAGTAAGATTTTAAAGAACATATTTTATATTATACTTTAAATAATTAATTGAAATTTTCCTTGAAAAAAATTACTTTTATTTATTTCTGGTTAAATGTATTTTCAGACTTAAAAATTTTTATATCTGATGCGAAAGATGTATTAAACATTAATAATTCGAACTTTGATTCCAAAGTTATTAATCGAATGTATATTATTGTAATGCTTTGTAATAAAATAGAGAAAAAAATTGATAATTGTTTGTATTTACTTATTTTGTAAAATAGTTAATTAACCTCTAAGAATTTTGCATAGAAAGTAGTTTATTATAAAAAATTACAGAAAAATTTATGATACTTAATATTTTATAACCTGAAAATCTTTAATTATATCATAGAAATAAATCTTAAAGTTCTGTTATTTATATTAATTATAAATATTTTATATTGTAAATAAAAATTCCATTTATTATTAATCAGAAACTGCTTACAAAAGTTAAAAAATACAAATATTGTAAGATATTTTCTTATATATATGCATATTTTTTATCTTTTTTCTAAAGGAGTAAAAAACTTGAGATTTAACAAATTCTGTAAAATAATTTTCGCTTTAACTTTTTTTAATCATTCAAAATTATTGTTTTTAAGCATATAAAGATTTTTTATAAAAACTCTTCGCCATGTGGGAAGAGATCACGCATTTCCAGGCTAGTTACATAAAAAAAATTGTTTCCATGTGTTATAGGATGAGGCATGACAAATTTAAAACTGCATAAACAACTTATTTGGACGAAAGGTTATCTTGTGGTTTTTGAATATTCTCATATCCACTTCTTAACTTTCTTTAAGCTATGTTTAGCAAGTTTGTTTTTAAAATTTATATTAAGTTAAATCAGGTCTATCGTAATAAGAGAATTGTCACGTATGATAGTGTGGGAGGAGGTCGTCGGAATATTCTAAATACGTGTCACGTGTATCGTGGACATGCGTCATAGTTCTGTTTCTATGGTTATACCATATGTCGTCTATGGTTTTATGAAAAGCAGGTTTGGTGTGCAATTTTTCTGTTAAACTTTTTAATTCTCTTGGACTTCAGCTTTTACTGAGAAAAGAGCTGAGATATTCGGAAAGTTTAAAGATTTTTTGACTCCAGTTAAGTAATATAACGATAAATCATATGTGTTCCTGGTATTTCAATTCCTTCACAGTAAGCATATTTATCTTCCAATATATGTCTATGTTTCATTAATTAGATCATCCATTTTTTAATTGGCTACATTTTAATTTGATAATTAATAAATTCGGTTACATGTGTTATTAATTTTCATACAAAATAACAATTTTGTGGAATGTTTTTAATACTTTTTTTTAAATTTATATTGATAAGCAATTTTTTAGAGTATGATTTTTAAATGAAAGAAATTACATATTTGTAAAATATTTTTGCATTTTTTGTGTAGTATTTAGTATGCCTATTTCTCAATAAATTACAATATGCATTTTAATAAATGTTAATGAACACTTTTCTTTTAACATCGTAAATTAGTTTTTGTCAAAACTGTATTCGAGATTTTATTAAAATAATATATTAAGTATATTTGAGAATCAGTTATTATTTTATATTAGCTGCTTTTTTAATACTTTGATTTTGATGGGTTATAAAATAATATTTATTATTTTATTTTTATATAACACTTACTGAAGATCACTGTGAATTATTATTTTTTTAATTCTTCTAGGTTTCTAATAAACTGATTTCACAGTATAAATTCATGGTTTTCACAAGTTGATACGCTGAAATAATTATAAATTACACTTTTAGTTCTTTAAAAAATTTTAATTCAGAAGAATTAACTATAATTCTTCTGAATCAAGATTTTTTAAAGAACTAAAAGTGTAATTTATAATTATTTCAGCGTATCAATTTGTGAAAACCATGTAGTGATTTTCAGTAGGTGTTATATAAAAATAAAATGATAAATATTATTTTATAATATATATATATATATATATATATATATATATATATATATATAATCATGATTTATTGTAGATAAATTAAGGGCCAAGAAAATTGAAAAGTTCTATAGCTGAATTATAAATTGTTACTTTGTGAAATAAACGTTTGAAAACGTTTGTACTCGTACTCAAGCTATTTTAAATAGTTTTAAATAAATACACTTTGTAAATAAATTTGTTGGTGGGAATCAACAATTTTCTTGGTTAATTTTCCTTCAGCAAACGTTTAATCATTTACTTTCGCAAAATAAATTTATTTAAATTTAAACCACGCACTCAATATTTAAGTCGACTACCTGTTGCCAAAATATTGTTAGAATGTAGTTTGAAGAACAGCACACTCAAGGAATAATATGAATCCTCTTTATTTACCTGCATTTAAAAGCTGCAGTAAACTCTTTATCCAGCTGAAACACAACTATTTACATTTCTCAGCAAACTTAATATACTTCGATGTGGAAGCAAAACGCGAAGCCTACACATTTATCGCCAATCCAAGGCGTGGAAGGCAAAGCAAATTTAAACATATTGAACGTTTTCCCTTTCGACGTAATTTGTTTTATTAAATAAAACGCTGCTTGTATCCTCGCCAAGCTCCACTCCATTGTTTACTGTTCGAATTGTGGCTGCAGGCATGGAAAATAACCGATGCCAGTAGGTAGCCGATAAAACCGATACTACCTTATTTTTGTTTTTCCTGCCATCCAAGAGATATGACATCTCTAAACAAGGTGGTAGGGAAAAGAGGGAATTGGAGTAACACGGCGGGAGCATTTTTCCCTAGTATTGCCTTTGCTTGAGTCGATGTGCATTTCTCGCATCTTTCAGTCCGAGCTTTAAGAGAGTGATACTAATTTATTTTGTGTCTTCTACAAGCCTAAACTAAGATAAAAATTTAGTATGCTATCATACTAGTTTATGTAAAGTTAAATAAAATGTTGTATATTCTTATTATTTTAATAGAAAGAAAAATCTGATTTAATCATCTGCAACAGCTATAGGCGTTGATATTTTATAAAAAAAAATAATTTTAACAGTAATTAACTTTTAAAAGGCGTGAAAAATATCCAGTATTTTCAGAATTGATTACAATAGTAAGTTTTTTTGTCTAAGACACTTTGATTATTGATTATTGTGTTTCACAAACAATTCTTTTGCTTTGAAATGAAATTATTTGGGAAATGTTTGTTGATAGAAAAATGAAAAAATTGGAATTGTTATATAGTAAATTTTCGAAATATTTTATTCATTAATATTAGTTGAAATACTCATATTATTAATTTGAAAATAATTTGTAAAAGCTTTGGAACTTAAATTTATAATTACACTTCGACATAGAATTATTATATATTCTGCGTATTTGGCATAGAGTTTGATGTGATTATAACAACTACGCTTACAAAGAAAAATCTTGCCATTACTTATTAGTTACATCTTGAAACTGGTACTGTGATTACATTACAATCGATTTGCTATATAATTGATTTCGAATTTTTTTTATTATAAATATAGAATTTACATTTTTTTCAAATAAATATACAATAATTATGTCATCCTTATTTTTTTTATCAAATTTATATTGCATAATACAAAGCTGAATTATATATTTTCCTTATGGATTATGAAGCTTCAAATATAAAATGTTTTATTAAATGGCTACAAATTTTGAATGTAAGTTAAGTATCATCAATATATCTGAATGTGTTAGCGTTTGTAAGTTTTGATATAAATTGGTATTGATGATTTATTCCTGATTTTTACATGATATATATATATAATGATATTTAATACTATAATTTTACTTTATATATTAAAAAGATGGATTTATGTAATTGAATAAATTATATAAAACATACTTTAATTTAAGAAAACGATTACTAATGAAACCTAATTCCATTCATAAAATTCATTCAAAATAGTTCCAGTAATCATATTTTGGTTATTTAATTATTCACATGAATGAAATATAATTTGTTATCCTTTCAATTGACCGTTTTACGATGAAAGTTATATATGCTTTAAAATAAAATTCAGGAATATATTCAGAGTGTCACATTTCAAAGCAATTTAGTTTATCATATTGTAAAATTTCTATTTGATAATAATATTTTACAACAATCAAAGTAGA
Source organism: Latrodectus elegans (assembly GCA_030067965.1). Taxonomy (NCBI): domain Eukaryota; kingdom Metazoa; phylum Arthropoda; class Arachnida; order Araneae; family Theridiidae; genus Latrodectus; species Latrodectus elegans. The sequence goes on from CM057815.1 coordinate 31,165,323, forward strand.
ACGAAGGCTTACTTGGAAATTTTTGTTCGGAAAAATTAATAAATATATTATAAATAATACATTGAATTTTACAAATAATATTTTCTCTAAGTAAAAGAGCATTAATAGTTTTTGCAAGGAAGAAATAAGTAATAGTTGATTGAAAATAATGCCACTATTATTACAACTTCAGAAACCAATATTCCTTATTGTAAAATTCTCAAAATAATGACTTTCCACTTTAAAGTTCGGGGTGGGGTATCATGACAATTTCAGGAAAACATGCAAGGAATCCTTCCCAGATTGGATCTCAGTTGGTATAAAAATTAACCTTAACTGTATTTTAACGAGAGAACTTATTCATCGTCTATCAAATACAATAAAGGAGAAATCTTCTCTAATCAAGTTCCCCGCTAGGGGAAGAGGGAAATGTGGAAGAAAAGAGTAAAAGACTTCCTAGAGGGTCTTTTCTATAACCCCCTTGCGTCCTTAATGAAGTCTAAGACGCTTATCAAAATTTATAGCTCATTTGTGGCATCTTTAATGATGCCGTTGTTGATTACGACTAATCTTAATTGACGCTAAATGAAGGAAGAGAGAGAGAGAGTTTTTTGATTCTTCCTCTCGGAGGTGATTCTGGAATCAGAGGTCGGGGATGCTATTTGGTGGTTAGTTTTTTCCGACAAAGCGATGTTCTGTCGGTCCCAGAAGGTAGGGTTGTCGCAAACACCTGTGTAATTTTTTTCTTGTGGCAAGAATAGGAAATCTTTATTACTTATTTCAGTTTTTTTTTATATCGAATTGTCCATAAAGTGGGTTAAGTATTCTATTTCACCTGACGTTGGTGTAAGAATAAATTAATAAAGGTAAGTCTTAAAAAAACGATTGGGATCTTTAAGATATTTTATACTCATTTGATTATTACAAATCTATTTGGATATAACGTTAATGAAACGCATTTATATGATGAAATAAATACTCTGTAATTAAAAACTAAATTTTCATTTTGTTTCGCCCTACGATAATAATAATACGATGAATATTCTACGATCATTTAAAAGCCCTGCCTTGGAAAATAATTACATTAAATTGAAAAAAAGAAGAAAAAAAAATATTACTCTAAATTTCATCTTTCGCATTTATCACGTGCAAATCAAATATATGAATATTTACTTGGAAATTTAAAATTTCTCTTTAGTATTTCGTATTTTAAATTTATTAGAAAACTCTGCTGATATAGTTCCTCACGTGCTACTTAATATATTAATTTCTATTTAAATTTTAATTTGTTCTTTTGAAAATTCTACTAATTTTTATCTTTAAAATATTGTATATCTTTTCTTGCTTTGTTTGCATTTAATACTTTTGTAACTTATTCATAAAAAAATTTCTATTTTTTTTTTTTTTTTTTTTTTTTTTTTAGTATCAGTTAAAATGTTAAAATTTTAGGAGTAATATATTCCTTGTGGTGTTTTCTTTATTTGGGGCACTAGATTTGGCTACTAATCTTTTGTCTCAAACTTAATATTGACTTGATATCGCTTTTACATGTCTTTCCATAAAAATACCATCGGAAATTTCTTATATCAAACAATGGATAACCTGCTACCACATATAATTAGTTTTAAAAAATGAATTCTTTTGATGTTAGGCAATTTTAATTTAGTTCTTACTGTAAGACATAGATTATGACCAATATCGAATTTCTATAAACTTCTTCCTTTTTTGATTATCTTAGATATTCTATATTTTGATCTAATAAATCGATGATCAAATTTAATACGATATGAATTATTTAATCCTATAAATATCGATAAAACTTTGACGCCTTGTCTTTTTTTTTATGTTTTTAAAAGAAATTTCTGTTATTTATGTTTTTGCAATTTGTGTTTCAGGTTTCGAAGACGGGGCATGGCATGATGGACCATGAGGAAGACGGAGACGTCGCGATCAACCTGTCCAAAAACCAAGCACCTAGATCAGCTGACACCCCCAACGGAAATGCTGAACCGGAAGATGGGGAGCCACAGGTAAGACCATTTTGTCGATAACAGTTATCAGCAAATCAAATTTGTAAAACCATTCGTTGTAAAGCAAAATATTTATTTTTTAATTAATCGAAACTCCAATAATGACAATAGTCATATTTGAACTACAGTTAAAACTTCAGATGTGATTCTCAAAATATTAAACATAAATTGCTATAGAATTAATTTTAGATATTCGATGGTTGAGAATTTATATCTGTTATTTTTTTAAAATCTAATCTTAACTCTATGCATCGATTTTTTTTTTTTTTTTTGACTGACATTAACCAGTGTGTTAATTAAATTTTCGAATTTTATAAGCGCATTCTATTAAAATATATATAATATTTTATTTAGTTTAAATAATGCTAATTTATTCTTCTTATTTCGTCAATAGTATCATCTTCATATCATCATAAAAATTATTGAGATAGCTGCGTTTTCTTATGAGTTTTATTAAAGTAACTTATTATTGTTCTAAAATCATACTAAATAACTTTAAATTTTTCCGAAAACTTGTATATAAATTATGAAATTAAGCATAAAATTTTGTGCATAATCTATATTGCTATTTAAATTTAGTATGATAACACTTATTCACTTAGTGAGGGAGGGATAGCATTTTAACTACACTTTTTGATTTTAAATTTCTTTTTATAATATTTTATGCAGTTACCTTTATATTTGATAAAGTTTTAGATATTTACGTGATTGAGAAAACTTTGAAAATCAAGCATTTCCTTTTTATCCCTTTATATTTTTTGTTAAGGATTATAGAGACCCCAAAAGAAGATATGATATAAATTTGAATTCGAGTAAAATTTATATTCATTCCACTTTTAATTATCATTTATTAATAATGTACTTTAAAGTATAGAAAGTTAAAGGTAATTAATAGTCTTGACTATAAATGCTTATCGCTTATATATATTTATACGTATATAATATTTGCGAATGATTTATGATGTATATATAAAATTATAATTCTCACGTTATGCTATGTTTGTCGATATAATTATTTCATTTACGACGCATATAAAAATGCATGCTTGTGTTTTTCTTTAGGGTCATAAAAAAAGCGAAAACGAAAATAAAACCTTAATATAACGTTTCGTTTTAAACGCTTTAAAGATAAGTTTATCGATAAATAGAAATAACAGGAACTCACGCTTTAAAAAAAAAAAAAAAAAAAAAAAAAAAAAATTGATACAGTTTTTCTACTCTATCCAAAACCTGAAATTAAAAACACAGCAAAAGATACAGGAAACATTCCCTGTCAACGCAGGGTGGATTTTGAAAAAAAAAAAACTTCAAATTATACGACATCAAGTGCATAAAAAAATCGACAAAGAAAATATTTAAAAGCACATAAAAAGAAATCGTCCACATTTTTTCAAACATTTCTTTTTTTAAATATTTTTTGTTACCTCCCTACTACAGATGAATAAAAACTAACTTTCTACTATCTCAGGAACCGCATTTGGCGTTATCTACCAAACGACAAAACGCATTTTGGAGTTTGCGTTTCTAAACGCGAGCCTATCGAGGCGGGTGCAAAAAATATTCCTCTCCTCCCCTAAACCGCACACGTCGACGTGTCATTAGTGGGGCCATCAGGGCTGTCGAAAAGGGCTCTCGGGCCCCGCCTGATGTCCCTAATTTCCACCATTAAGCAGCCAACAACCCATTTTTAAGCGCATTTTACAAGATACTGTATCTAGTTGCACGGTCATTCGGAAAGCGATGCCTGTCTATGTGTGTATGAATGGAAAATACGGAAAGTAGTTATGCATATACATATATCACGGGCACACGTATTAAGAGTTACTCCAGGTAGGGGATATTAAAGAATATGAAGCGCGCCATTTGCCTCGCCCCTCCCACCCTGCCAGAAAGATTGGTGATAGTACAAGGGGTCGAAAAGGCAAGAGTCATCAAGGCAGTAATTATTTAATTAGTTATTAATCTCTCTGGAGCGCCTTGGCGGCTCATTTTTAAGAGAGAACGTCAATGATTACCATTTACTTGGTGGAAATTGGCGCTTTCCGTTTCTCTTCCTCGCCAATGATTGATGTTTTTCTAAATTTTATTTCCGAGTACTTTGAATTATCGCTGGAAGATCGTTTCTTTTTCTTTTTTTTTTCAGTTAGCAGTTTTATTTTTGTATTCTTGTTCGTCGAGAGGGACATAAAATATCTAAAATCTCTATCACTGCATTAATTAGATTAAAAACTAACTGTTGAAAATAGGAGGAAATGTGTGCTACTCAAAACAATTTTTAGTTCTTAAATCTATGTTGAAGGATTAATAATTGTTTTTTTTCTAAGGCTTAATGTTCTCTTAATATATTTATATTTTATTTTAAAAGATGTATATTTATCTATATATATATATATATATATATATATATATATATATATATATACTTTGTAAATACGCGAAATTTCATTTTTATAAAAGAGGAAGAATATTTATGTAGTTAGACAAAAGTGATAAAAAAATCAAGTTAAATTTTGATTAATTATGCCGTACCACAATTTATTGTTACTATGCTTGTGAATAATGTCACATCAGATATTATCTGCAGAAATCGAAAGTTATTTTAAAATAACTTTTCGCGTGCTCGCTTCGTTTTTTCTTCTCTATGAAAATAACAAAATTTATCATTTATTTAAAAATAAAAAAATTATCAAAATACTGTTTTCGAATTTATTTAAAAATGCGAACTAATAAAATATTTTTTGAAAATGAATAATAAATATTAGTTACGATAATATCTTACAATAAACATAATCTCATGCTTCATCAGTCCATAAATTATCATTTGTTAAATGCTGTTTCAAACGCGAAAAAGAGAGAGAGAACTTATTTTCAAACAAATTTATCTACTTAAATTCACTATCAAGAAAACTATAAAATAACTATTTAATAAAATTACAAATTTGATTGTTAATAAAATTCCCAATAAGTTATTGAACTTTAAAAGCTAAAAATTTGAAAGCTTAATTTAAAGCTGAATTTTAAAAGCTGTCTATTCAAAATAAATAGTTTTCTAAGCACACAGATTTATTCCCTAAAGTAAACAAAAATTCAATGAAAATATAATATATGAATCATTCATAATATCATACTAAGATTTTAAAAGATTATTGTTCGCAGTTTTTATAAAAAAGCGAGGGGAATATTTAAAATAATAATCATAAGTAAAACAATTATTATTGCATGCTGAAATAAATGAAAAATTCATTCTTGATGCGTAATAGAATTTTTATTGAAGAGATCAATTGCTGAAACGGAATTTCAAGAAATAATATATTTTGTTTGAAACTTTTTTACAGTAAATAGCGCAAAGAATTTACTTATCATATTTTTCTTACTTCTCAAATATATTGTCACAATATTCCGCAAATAAGATTTTCCGGAGATAAATATCACTTACCAATTCAGAGATAAAATAAATGTTCGAAATATCACGCCTAAATAAATTCTCTGAAAAATCACAAAACTTGCAAATAGAAAACGCTCTCTATAGAACGAAATAAATCTTACTAAGGATATCAAAATCACTTTCCTCCTGAAGTCTACTCCGGAAATAAAAAAAAGAAGTAAATAAAAACAAAATTCTAAACCGTCAACATAAAGATATAAAAGCTCGAGATGGGAAAGAGAGAGAGAAACGAAACAAATTTAACAAAAATATAAATAAAACCCACGAGTGAGAAATCGAACTGACTGAAGAAAACGAAATCAACATCGTCAAACGAAATGGAAATAAATAAATAAAAATTCCAAAATCCCAACAGCAACAAGAAAAAAAAACTTTTCTGAAAAAGAAAAAAAGCAATCCGCTCTCCCACAAATAAATGTAATAAATGGTGCCGTGTTGGAAAAAAAACGCGCTGTTTGTTGTTGTTGTTGTCGAATAGAATTGTTACAAAGACCGTGGCATCAGCTTTCCAGTGTATCGGAGTTGAGTGGCGCGGTAACTGCGTTAAAGATTTGTTTTATGACTCTGACACTTTGGCTGCTTCTCCACGCCCCTTCTTATTTCGCCTCCTTAAATGCACTCTCGACAGATCCCTTCATACAAAAACTGAAATAGGGGATCGTATAAATAATAAAGATATCTAAAATTTAGGTCTTATTTTTTTATTGCGGGGGCATTTTAGTGAAAAATCATCTTTTATCATAAAAAAAATGTTTTATCGCGTATGTTGTTATTGTAAGTAACAAATTTAAAAAAACTGAAAGTTGCGAAATTTTTTTTTTCAATTTAATAACTAATTTAACCAAAAGAAATTGCTTTGAACTGCTTATATTGTTTCTTGGTTGTTTTTCATATCTGTATGACTGGTTATTTGGGTTTTGTAGCTCTTGGTACGAAAGAGGAAAAACTATGCTAATTCGTATCGATACGATGAGGTTATCGATAAAAATTAAGGATATACCATATCACTGCTTCTTAAGTTTATTCTCCAAGAGGAACACAGGAGGCACAATTTGTTCCAAATATTTTCCTTCAGATTTAGGTCAAAAGAGAAAACTAATCACTTCAGGCGCCTCGTTATTTTAGCTTTAAACTTATTCTTTTTAAGGTGATTTATTTTAAATCCTATACCAAGTATTAAAAATAGAAATCATCAGTGGCCTCATCATTAAGTACGACCTAAGGTTTTATTGTCATTATATGCTTGAATTTTTAGATTTTCCTGTTGTTGCCTTGAATGAGATGTAGTGAGCTTTAAGCCTGCTTATGCTGATTCTGGCTTGTATCTTACCCATCTTTAAATTGATTTTTCCGAAATAAATACCATGTTGTTTTGATTATTTTTCCTCTCCATACCAAAATATTTTTAGTATAAGATTACAAACAGAATTTAGATACCACATTGTGGATCACATTTCATTCAGGTTGCCGCTTCTAATCTTGATGTTCAGCAATTCATTTTCTTTGTTTCATGTGGTATTTTGAGGCCAAAGAAATGGGGATTACGAGTAAAGAATATTCTGAAGAGCATTATTCCACACACACAGAATATTTGGCTCATTCTTTTCGTCCTTTGCGTTGTAACCTAAAATAGAGTCGGCAACTAAATGGCTTAATTCGTCCTGTCCCAAAGAATTGTTAACAATACATACTGATCGTTATTTTTGAAATAGCATGTGGATGATATCATTCTGATCAATGTCTAACATTCCTTGCCATTAGCAAATTATTGCACTACCATCGAGGGATATGTTTTTCAAATACTGTAAAATCCGTTATAATCCTTTGTATTTGTCTGGATTCAGATTTCTTGATGATAAACCAAACCACAGATTCCAAAAAGTCGCATTTTTCATTTTTCAATGGCCTTTTACTTAAATCCAAAACAGAGCAATTAAATTTCTCAAATAATTAAAAGTATGAACTCATATTTTCTGTTTTTGCATCCTTTATTTTCGTTTTGTTCATACGAACATTAGTTTGCATGTGAAATTCTCTTTATCTGTTTTTATCATGAACTACAAATGTTTTACTTGACATTGCGAATCAATATATTTGCGTAATTTCATCAAAATCATAAGTTTTTGATCGAACAGTTAAGGTAATTCCTCAAATTGACTGATTTAATTGTAATTTTCGCAAAAGAATTCATTAAAACATGTATCTCTTAAGTTTTAGGTATTCATTTAAAGTATACATTGAATACTTAGAATTTATTTATTGTAGAGCATATAATTTGTCATAAAATTTAGATTATTTATATTAATATAATAATATTTTTCTTTATCTTTTGATTTATAGATAATTATATTTTATCTATATCACTTATCTCAATAAATCTTAAACCGTTCTTTGCTCTTTTTATTATCACTATTATCTAATGCTTTTTGTTATTATTATATTGTAATAATACTACATTGTAATGCTCAAAATAGACAGTAGTTTCCCTAATTGCAACAGAAAATTTCTGTCGTTGCATTTTCAATTACATTACAGCATGTGTGTACTTGAAATCTGTTTTGTAAATCCTAAAAATGTTGAAAATAAAATATTTTCCGATTAAGGATCAAGCCACTTTCCTCCTCTAATGAAGCTATCATAATTCGCTTCATTTAACGAATTTATGATCACAAATTTCAAAATGTATAGAAAATTTTAATGTAAGAAAGTTTCATTTATTGCATGTTCTGAAAGAGAAATGGGAATCAATCTTTAATCCATTCAGTTAAGGTTACAGATATTGTGAAGCGTTAAATATACACATCACACTTATTGTTTATTCTGTATGTAATATCTTAAATTCTAAATGTAGCCCAGTGAAGTTGCGGGTTTATTTTTATCATAATCCCTCACCGATCAGCTTTTCCGATTTTTCATAGCCACTACCTCCGATAATTTTTTTCTATCTCATCTGACGCCAAGTGTCCTGATACTCCCTCACGCTCCGTTCGTTGTTGTTCATCAATTTCAAATCCACCCCCTGCACCCTTTTTCTCCACGGCATTCAAAAAATAAATAATAAATTCTCCGGAGTCTCTCCCATCCCGTGAACGCTCGTCTCCCGTTTTTCCACACCAAAAATCAAGCTCTTCTGCTATCATTCTTTCTGTAAACCGTTGACTCACAATGCCGTTTTTTTTTTCATCAATCAGCCTGTTTTCAACTATGCTCTATCGATTGCCTTCATTCTTTATAGTTTTTATTTTTTTTTTATGAAGGTTAAGAATCTGTTTTCTTTACACACACAGTGGCAGTAATAATAGAAGCCAGACTACCGGTTATAAAGGGAATATTTTTGAGGAGAACAGGAAATTATAAGCCGCCAATTTATATAGGTATGCGGCAGTGACCGAAAGAAAAGCCGTGGTAAAAAAAATGAGCCGCCAAATAAAAATAAAACTTTATTTTGACTGAAAAGAGAGTTTGCGAGTACAGTGAAATAAGTTCTAGTTTTTGATGTTAGCTAGGAAGATTAAAATATTTTTTCAATTTATATTGCTTAATATGATAAAATAGTTGAATATGACTTTTTAATACCCTAATCTGAATTTAATTATTGATGTGGCAATCATCGAATTTTATATATTTTCTGAAATTTAAATAGTAGCGTATTGGATGTTAACCAAGCACATTCTCTGACCAATAACTTTAAATTTATAAAAAATTTAACCAATAACTTTAAGTTCACAAAAAATTTGAATTTGTTACATATGATTTTCAAATTAACAACTTAGGTATTTTGATGATTTCAAATATTAATTATCAATCGCTTAATGTTTCATGGTTAAATGTATTAATATATACATGTATGCATATATATTAGTTTTGTTTCAATTCATATTTAATAATATCTTGTTTAGTATTCAACGTATTGATAGTAAAATCCATTTATCAAATATAAATGAATTATTTTTAAATTTTATTCGATATTTCTAACAATAAACTTTAAATTAAATGAATTTTAATATACATAGTTTATGTTATTTAGCCTTTAGCCCTATAACTGTGTAAAAGGTACCCTTTCCATTTTTTAAATTGTACGTAATTTTTTCTAAATTTTTAATCAGCAATTTAATAATAAACTACCTAAATTTCTAAAATTAGATGGTCTATTATTTGGGTTTAACAACTTGCAGTGGTAAAAAAATCTAAGTCGTTGTTATAGTATTTCATTATGAACTCTAAAATATTAAAATATAATAAAATGTTGAGAATATGATATACAAATAAATTAATATTTTTTAGTCAATTTTAAAATCAATTTTCTAAATGAAAAGTAAAATAAAGCCTTTTAAATTGATAGTGCGAGAGAAATGATTCGATGATTAATCTGTCTTTCGCAAAACAAAAATGATTTCGTCTGTTCTTATAACTCCGTAAAAACTGACGGGACTTATACCACTGAAATCCTGAGTCTTAGAAATGTTCCTTTTCGGCAACTTTTCCAGAAGCGGAAGGTTGTTGTAGCTTTTTGTATTCGGTTGTTATCCCCCTTCCTCTCTCCCCAACAGCTTGGATACCACAAATTTATCCCTCTGAAGTCTGCCCCCGCAGTACACCCCATTTACCCCATCATCTTCCGTGTACAAAAGAAGCAGTTAAGTTGCTGGAAGTATTAAATGCACCGTTGTATTCTTCACCTTCACATTTGACAAATTTTTCTGTCCTTCTAGTGAATAAATAAATTCCGGTATTTTTTTTTTTCACCTTTCTTTTGCTTTTTCTCTTCTCACCACGAAGAGAATTTTGCGGTGTATTTTTATTTATTGTGCGTCTCCTTCATTTTATTTGAGTTATTTTTTACCTTCGCGAAATGTTATTATGCTCGGAATGATAAATAGAAGATTTCGTGAACTATTAAAAAAAAAAAAAAAGAAAGTCGATGTTTTTGTTTTTTTTTTTTTTTTTTTTTTTTTTTAAATCGTATTTTTAAGAACTTAACTCGTTTGTGATGATGGATGATTAAATTTTTGGAAAAAAATGTATTTTAAACTTTTATATAGTATAGGAAAGAACATTGAGTCTCTCGTATTTGCTACGACATTAATAAAATGATTTTTTTATTAAGCCAATTAAATACATCTTTATGCCCATACATTTTAAAGAATCTTCGATATTTTAAATTGTTTTGAAATATAGAGAAATTTTTAAATAGATTTATAATGTTTGCCTTACATAAAAATATTGAGATTAAATTCAATATTATAGAATAGTTAAAAAATTATCAATATTGTAATTATTTAACTATATAGTATAGTCAATGAATTATATCTCTAAAATGTATCTTGATTTTTTATGGAAGTTGATTGAAACTGAGGTTAACAAAGTAAAATTGTTTGCATAAAACACTTAAGAGTTTATTGCTATGTTTTGTTAGAATGACATACAAGATGAAAAACTCTATATTTTGTTTCATTAGTACTCATTTTTAGGGCAAAAGCTTCAAGATCTGAAAACTGGACTTTGGTCTAGATATTATAGGAATTATCGGAAATATTATTGGAGTTTGGTCTTGATATAATAGAATCCCCCCAGTTAAATTGAATAACATATACCCTTAAAAAATCTTGAATGCACATAATCAAACTGAAATAAATTTTATGTTCATGGCATTTTAACTTCAAGTAAGCGTAAACAAATCAATGTATATAATAACTTACTATTAAATTAATTAAATTCTTATTTGCTTCATTTAAACTTTATATTAATAAGCGCGCGCCCTCGTATACAGTTTATTCAAATAAATTCATCTTGTACGATTAACTAAACTGGTTTTGTCAGAATGTATTAATTCACTTATTTTAGCTTAGGAGAAACTAAAAAAACTCTATATCTTTCTTTATTTTAAAAAATGTGAATGTATTTAAAATAAATAATTAATATTTAATCGTTATACTGATATACGGTTTATCTATTATTATTTAGCAATTCATGAATATATACACTAGGGTTTACTCTCCTATTTGTAGACAAATTAGTATAAAAATAGTTTGCATCTATTGACAAATTTATTCATATAATTGAATTATCGGACAAAATAGGAAAATCATTTTATCCTACCCTTCGATATAATTAATTCATAGATTTCTCCATAAAATTTTATTAACAAAATGAGCGTCATTAAAATATAAAATTATGTATTTTAAATATAACGGATTTCTTTCGGAATTACTTCTTCCACGTTGTTTTCCCTGCCTAGCGACTACATCGGCGGAATAAACACATTTACAGATTTCAAGTGTAATTTGTGTTGCAACGCAATTTTTCATATCTTTTCACAAGTAAATGTTTTTGATATTCTATATTTCGTGTTTAAAAATTATAAATCTTTTAATGTTTCGGTTTTTATATAGAAATGTTATAAGTATAAAATAAAAATAGTTTCTGAATAAAATAGAAATTATTTTTTAATTCAAAGGTAAGTAATATTTAAAGTTTCCAGAAGTGAAAGAAGATAAAAATCTGATTTTAAAATTATATTTTGAAATTAAAAGTTTGTGAAATTTATGTTTGTCTGTGTTTCAAAAACGGTAAACTATTATCTCATTGAAAAGTTTCCACCACTAGATGGCAGCACCTCAATACTATAATGAGTTATTCTTTTCTAATTATAATGAAATTGAAGTTGTTCTCCTTTTTTATGCAATAATATTTCTTCTATATTTTCCTCTCATCGTTGCTCTCTGATGTTCTGAAAGATAGCTTAAAATTGATTATTTATTTAACTTTTAGTTAAGAGTTCAGAGATTTCTCTTTTCAAAGCATCAAGTTTGCGGATTAACAAAATTAGTTTAGATGAAATTCGCTTAACCAGAATTTTGAATTAAAATCATGAACAAGTCTCCGTATAGAAATGTATTAAAAAATCAAATTAACTTGAAATTTATATTAATTAATTTAATATATTTTTTGAAATCGCAAAATTTATTTAGATACATTTATACTAATGTGTTTTATAGTACCAAACAATATTATATTAGATTTTTTCCTTTAACTTTTTGAATATTCAATTGAAGAAGCACAGTATAATTGAATAGTAAAGTATAAGCTGTGAAATGCGATTAATATTTACTTAAAATGTCTACTGGTATAATTTTTAAAAAGACTGCAAAATGTTGTGAATTCATTGGCAAAATTTATTACGTGTATTATATACCATTAAAATGTTTCTTTATTTTAAATTATCTCTTATTAATATACTTAATTATTTATTAAGTATTATTTATATCAAGCCTTATTCAAATTTTTGAAAACATATATATAGTAATTAAGGGGTTGAATATAATACGAACACAATTTTGTTTATTACTTTGTTAGTTTTATTCACTGGTTCTCACTATTTTACTTAGTGTATTATTTCATCCTAGACATAAATTATTTTCATGTTACTTAATGCTTTTACGCTTCTGGAGTGTCATGTCCCATATATATTATTCCAGATATCGAACTATTCATTTATTCGAAACAAAATACTTTTGTTCCTGATATCCCTAGAGTGGAAGAAAGTGTTTCGGATCACAAACCACATCGTCCCTTATTAGTAGCGCAACCGCAAGATGCTTTTCCTCGAGATACCAGATACCTCAAGCGGGTATCGCAAGCGTCACCCAGAGATATCGTCAGCTATTAGGCGAAGATATCATCTGTTCGACCAATTTGCCTCGGCAGTTTCTTGCTCCCAGTTTTGTTGTGAGGGGGGTGGGAGCGATTTCTTTCCCAAGACAAGGAGAGGAGGAAGTCATTGTAAGTATAGGAAAACAAATATAAAGGAGTGCCACTTATGGAAGGAAGTTTTCCCCTCAAGAGGTGTGCAAATCATCCGCGTGACAGGGGACACTAGGGATCGTGAATCGTTTCCTGTTGCTACCTTCATTATTTGTAGAACTAAATATATTTATGGAAGTCTTTTTTAGCCCCTAAACACTTATTTCCTTCTGCATACTCTTCAGTATTCAATATACTATTACGATATTCAAAGTGTTGTCTTTATTCTGTTTGCACGAAAGAATCAGAAACAAATGACTGTTTATTTTAAAACTTAAAAGAATCATAAAATTTAAAAGAATTCTTGAAATTTTTACTTTAAAAATTTTGTATAATCTGTTTGTTTTTTTTAAAAAGTGTCATTCAAACTATATAAATAAAAGTTGAAAAGTATGTTAGCGTGTAAAGTGTGACATTTGAATTTTATAGTTTAAAATATAAAAAGAATAATGGTAATCAAGCTCTCTGCGTCTTAAATTAATGTATTTAATAAATTAATTTAATATTCATATTTTATTTTTACTCAATTTCATTTGGAGAATTTGATAGATAGCTTTATAAATTCTAACTAGGGGTATTTGTGATTGTACGTGTAAATATATTAATGGAATATTTCTGAAGAAAAATTCAACAGGTATCGGCTTTACACTATATGTTATTATTCTGTAATGCATATTATCTTGAAAAAGAGTACTTTTAATTATCACTTTTGTATTTGATTTGGCTGTGCATGTATAATTAATCATTTACTATAATTTTCCATTTTAAATAGTTTTATTCAGTAAATGATTGACAATATATAGTTTAAAAGTTAAAAGTGGTTTGGGGTATTTGAACATCCAATGTGTATTGTCTTCTGAGGGGATTTTGTCATTGATAGTGTTCCACATACACATGTCACAAGAAAGGTAGCTCGAATAATTTTCAAGCATCCCATTTGACAGATCTGCATGCGAAAGCTCAATAACTTCTCTTATTGTTCAATAATGGTTGAGATTAAACCCAGAATTTTCCACTCTAAAGACCATATTTTTACTTCTATAAAGCTCGGAAAACTCCTAAGCATCCTATTTGACTGATCTGCATGCAAAAGCTCAATAACCTCTCTTATTGTTCAATAATTGCTGAGATTAAACCCAGAACCTACCACTCTAAAGACCATACTTTTACCTCTATAAAACAGTATAAGCTCTTCAATATAAATTTACAACTTAAATTCTTAAATTAAATAAAATAAATATCAGAATAGAAAAGTATAACTAAAATTATCTCATACCCAATGGTAAAGGATTTCAAAATTTAATAAATATTACTGCAGACTTGCGTCAAAATTTCTTTAAATCATTGCATTTTTGATTCAGTTTTGATATATTTTAGGTATTTTATGCTATCATAAAATTAAAAATACGTTTTATTTACTTCACATTAATGAGTGTAATTATATAAGAAAACATTTTTCCCCTTTGAAGCAAAAAACTTTAATTTCTATCATCTCATGTGTTGAAAATATCTTCGCTTTGAGACATTTTAAGCCAAAGTATGGGGTGCTTAATGAGTATAATTTACCATTCATAATATCTAGTCGGATATCTAAGTGATGTTTACCACACTGGATCAACTGTTCCGATAGGTAATGTGGGATGGAACGGGAAAAGAGGACAATAAACGACATCCCCTTCTACAGTCTACGGGGGAAATTATTCTTAAGGGAGGTCTTACGTATTTATGGGCAGAGGGGTCGGGCAATTGACATTTGCTTATTTATCCTGAAACGGTGCTTAACGGAAGATATTTTTTCCTTATTATGTTCGCCGTTAGCGAATTGTTTCTGCGAAAAAGGGGCTTATATAGGGCCTGCTTTCGTTTGTGTTTTCATGTATCTATGACGACCACAACGATGCTTATATTTTAATTCTTTTGATTTTTGCTCTCGTTTTGGTCAACTTAGGAAGAACAAATTTTTTGTTTTGTTCCATGTAGTTTGTCATCAATTTTGTAAAGGGTTCGTTTCTTTCCTTTCTTATCGATACGATACGATTATCGATACGATATACCTTTTTTTCATCCTTATTGCGTAACTACCATTGCGGAATATTGAATTATTTAAGGAAAGATGTAAACAATACAAAGTTTGCCTATTTAAAGACATATATCAAATTGTTCAACTAAATATGTAATTAACGGCATGTTTTTATAACGTTTATACAATTCAAGTGCTTAGAAATTTTCTGATTTGATAGTTTTAAATCTTGAATAAAAATTTTATTAGAAAATTTTCCTTCGAATTTAAATTAGGATTGAATTATAATTTGAAAAGTTATGAATCACAAATTTTAAATTATTTTTTTATTATATTCATACGTTGCTATGTATTCAAACAAAAAATTATAATGTGTTCTTATTACCTTATTATATTGCAATAAGTCAATTACTTAATTTTTTCAATACTGTAAATTATTTAAGAAATGCTTATATAATAATCATAAGTTTGCAGGCATTTCGTTAAGATAAAATATAAAATAATTCACTTGATTTTCGATTTTGTAAACTAGTACAATTAGTAATTAATGTGTACTATTTTTTACACTTTCGGTACACGTAGTACATATTATAAAAAGAATATTTCGTCCTGACTAATATTTGATTAACAACATTGAACATTAAATTAACAAGTGAATAAAAGTTAGAAATCAAATCAAAATATAAAAAATTTACGTATTATGTTAGATTATTGTACACACGGTCTGTGTATACATCTGATAAAAAAAAAACAGGCAAAGTATAATAATCTATATTTTTATTCTTCTTGAGAGTTTTTGCAACAACAGAATATAAAGTCAATAAAATAAATTATGAAATGTGTGCACTCAAGTCTTGAAAAATCTTCTAAAGATAAATATATAACTGTAAATAGTACTTGAAGTCCCTTATTAACAAAATCTCTTTAATCACATTGATCTTCTAGCATTTAGCTTTACTCACAGCAACCATTATCAGGGATTATAAGCTGCAGAGGCAAAAATTATTCCACAAAAAGGCTGTTATGACAGAAACTTTTCACCCGTGCCTTCCTTGGAAATGACTCTTAATAACTTAAATAAACAAAAAAAAATTTTTCTTCGTTAAATATTTAACGAGCGCGGCCAAACAAAAATGAAGGGAAAAGGACACGCCGAAAACTAAGAAAAAAGGGATAAATGTTGGGGAAAGAAGGACACAAAACAGAAAGAGAGGGGAAAAAACACCTCAAACAAGGCAAAGGCAAAATTAAACAATGCAGCATTTACGTGCTTGGCTGTTGACATAGCATTTGAGGCAGTCGCTGGCTTTAACGTGTAATTAAGAAAGAGCGGTTATAATTAAGTTAAATTTACAAAAAGAAAAAAAAATTGAATGTTCGCGCAGTGTGTTGCCTAAAGTGAAAATGTAATTGCAAATGATAAAAAATAAAATAAATAAAAATCTACCATCTTTGTAAGACGAAAAAATGTAAGCATTTGAGTACACAAGTAAATATTGTCTGTAAGCCGTGTGATATACTTCGGTAAGCAAATTTGGTACCCTATCCTTGCATTTTTTTTATTTATTTGTTCTTTTGTTATTATTTTTATCAGCCTACAGGCACGAAGATGTTTTCCCTGCTTCACACACACTACGAGCTCCTTTAGATTTTTAC
Source organism: Latrodectus elegans (assembly GCA_030067965.1). Taxonomy (NCBI): domain Eukaryota; kingdom Metazoa; phylum Arthropoda; class Arachnida; order Araneae; family Theridiidae; genus Latrodectus; species Latrodectus elegans. The sequence continues at coordinate 31,182,256 of CM057815.1, forward strand.
GGCAGAATAATTGACTCTAATGTTTTCGTAAATAAATAATGTCTCTTGTTTGTAGAGGGGGTAAAGATTTAAATTCACTAGTGCTGCAGTAATTTGATTAGGAGTTCCCGTTTATAAACACATAGAAGCGTAAAAAAATCTTTGTTTATGGATTAAATACTTCTGGTAAGAGCCATGAAGTCGAGGGCGTTTTTTTTTGTTCTTTTAAAATTTCACATTATTATAAAGAGTAAGAGGACATGATTATGATGAAATTTCAGTAAATATTTTTCGTTTATCGTAGCATAATTAAATAGAAATTTTTTTCCCTCCTCCTTGCTAAATGATGACTCAAAATTAATGACAAGATTTAATTAACGAACAATTTTTTAAATAAGTTTCTCGTAAAATAACTATGTAACCCGTTTATTCTAAGAAGCTAATTATATATAGTTAGTTTATTTTCATCATCTTTTAGAAATAGAATTAGTGTAATATAATTTTAGATGACTAAAATAATTTTAAATTCGTAATTCAACAATGAATTTAAATTTAGTTTAAATTACCACTTGTGTGTGTCTGATTTAAATCTATTTGATGGGATATTTTTTCAGATTATTTTGAAAATATTTACAATACTTGTGTTGAAAATTTAAATGCATTAAATGATTTTAATACAAGAATCATTGATCAATTGTTTTTTAAGAAAAAAATGTATTTAAATTCTTTTCCATAATGTATGTTCTTCATTTATTTTCTATCATTTTTTAAAAAATTTGATTATTAATTACAATAGTTGTATTAATAAATTTTTTCGGGTGATTAAACTTTTAAATAAAATAATAACGATAGAAATATATAAAAATTAATTATTAATGTAAATTTGTTGGAATATTTACATGCGCTATTAAGGTTGCATATTTTAAAAGAGAAAATTTACAATTTATGTGGCTCCAATTTAAAATTGAGTATTAATTCTAAGCAGTATTTTAAAAATAAATCTTTTATACGTCTTTTTGTATTTCAATTTCTGGGATTGCATGAACATTTATTCTCGTGTTTCTTTCGGCGTTTCTTTTTGTTCATAATGAAAAAATGGCGATCCAATTTTTTTCCACTTCCGATTCTTCATTTGTATTTATTCAAGAGACTTCATTTTTTTTATCTTGCACATAACAATAAAAGCCGATATGCAATCGGCCATCCTTTTTCCATGAATAAATGATAACGCTGCTGTTTTTATACGCCTTCTTCTAAGCCTCTTGCTGCCAGCGCTCGAAGGTAACCCTCACCTCATTGTTTATTAAATGATTCTATCTAAAAACCTCTGACCACGGACCCTTTTGCATCCATAGAACATACATAGTAATTAAAATACAGGAGTTTTGTATGTAATCAGTAGCAATAAAGGAACGGGCCCATATGAATATTTTTTCTTTCGCTCATCGTATACTCTTCAGTCTATTGTCATTTCTTGAAAATGTATATGTTTAAGTTTGTGGAAATAATACCTCCCGCCCCTATTATTACGTCGCATTTTCTTTCCTTTTTTTCCCCCCTCCTCATTTTTGTTTCTGACTTCCATTCTATAAGTGGATAGGGGCTGGGCCATGAGTGGGGATGGGAGAACTGACCACTGAGGGATGTAAGTTTTTAAGCATTGTGACCAATAACTGTAATTGAAAAGAAGGAAGCTTGTGTGGGTTTTCTTCCCCGATATATTATTTTTTTATTGCGTTTCGAGGAAAAACTACTTATTAGGGTCTATTCTTCGATTTTTTTTCTATTTGAGAAAATAATAAAATGTAAAATGTGTGAAAATAATTAGCTTAAATTTTTATAATGAGAAATCTTACTTTTTGTTCCAATCGATATGAAAATGTATCTTAAAATTTAAGTAACATTAAAATTAATCTAAAACAATCAAAAGAAAAGTAAAATTAACAAAATATCAAAACTTACAAAATAATATTCCACCCTATTGGAGTTCAGAAAATTCTTTTAAAAACATATATGGTTTTATTAGCATATAAGACCAAAATAAAAAAGATACCTGTATTATAAAATTGAATTTGCTTAAAATTATAGTTTCAATTATTCAAATGCTGTGAAAAGCTAAATGGAATATTTCACATCATAACATTATATATTGCTTAATGTTTTTCTTTTAAAATGTCATATTTTTTTCCTAAATACTAAGCAGTACATAGGATTAGTAACGAATTTTGAAATTATAAATATGAAGAGAGAGGGATATATGTAGATATAGATAGGTATATATGTATAATATAATTTTTGTTTATGATATTTTAAAGAAAATTAATGACCATGAAAAAAAAGAAACTATTGTCAAAAATCTTTTATTATCTATGTATTATATTTTAAGATTAACAAAAAATTTTACTCAAAATCTTCTGAATTTCTTATGACTTATACATTTTAACTTACTTACTTATTAAAATATGAAAATGAAATTAATTTAATTGAAAAGCAATTAAAAACAACTAAATATGTGTTATTTTCAATATAAATTTTATTTCGGGCTTAGGCAAAATTGGATTGGTTAAATTAATGAATATGTTAAGTAGAATTTTTTAAAGGATATATATATATATATATATATATATATATATATATATATATATATATATATATACACTACTGGCCATTAAAATTGCTATACTAGGAAGAAATGCAGATAACAAAATGATATTTATATTTATTAGACAAATATATTATACTAGAAATAACAAGTGATTAAATTTTCAAAAAATTTGGCTGGATATAGATCCTGAGAAATCAGTACCCAGAACAACAACCTCTGGCAGTAATAACAGCAGTTATACGCCTGGGCATTGAGTCAAACAGAGATTGGATTGCATGTACAGGTACAGATGCCCATACAGTTTCAACACGATGCCACAGTTCATTAACCGTAGTGACTGGCGTTTGGTGACGGGCCAGTCGCTCGGCAACCATTGACCAGACGTTTTCTATTGGTGAAAGATCTGTAGAACGTGCTGGCCAGGGCAACATCCGAACATGTTACGTATCAAGGAAGGTCCGTACAATACCGGCAACATGCGGTCGGGCTTTATCCTGCTGAAACGTAGGGTTTCTCAGGGCTCGAATAAAGGGTAGAGCCACGGGTCGTGACACACCAGAAATGTAACGTGCACTATTCAAAGCACCGTCAATGCGAACAAGAGGTGACCGAGACGTGTATCCAATGGCACCCCATACCATCACGCCAGGTGATGGGCCAGTATGACGATGACGAATGCACGCTGCCAGTGTGCGTTCACCACGATGCCGCCAAACACGGATGCGACCATCATGATGCTGTACACAGAACCTGGATTCATCTGAAAAGATGACGTCTCGCCATTCGTGCGCCCAGGTTCGTCGTTGATCACACCATTGAAGGCGCTCTTGTCTATGACGCAGCGTCAAGGGAAGCCGCAGCCATGTTCTCCGAGCTGAGAGTCCATGCTGCTGCAAACGTCGTCGAACTGTTCGTGCAGACACTTGTTGTCTTCCAAACCACCCCGTTTCTTGACTCACGGCTCGTGACGTGGTTGCACGATCCATTACGGCCATGCGGATAATATACCTGTCTTCTCGGCTGCTAGTGATAGGTGGCCGTTGAGATCCCGCATGGCGTTCCGTATTACCGTCCTGAACCCATCGATTCCATATTCTGCTAACAGTCATTGGATCTCGACCGACGCGAACAGCAGTACTGCGATAAGATAAACCGCAATCCCGGTACGCTACAATTCGACCTTTATCAAAGTCAGAAATGTGCTGGTACGCATTTCTCCTTCTTACACGAGGCATCACAACAACTTTTCACCAGGCAACAACGTTCAAATTCAATTTGTGTATGAGAAATCGGCTGAACAATTTCCTCATTTAAACACAATGTAGGTGTCACTACTGGCGCCTGCTTTGTCTGAATGCGCTGAGTAGCTAATCATTTGCATATCACAGCACCTTCTTCCTTTCGTATAAATTTCACGTCTGTAGCATGTCGCCTTCTTGGTGTAGCAATTTTAATGGCCAGTAGTGTATGCATGTTACGTGGTGCACAATGTATTAAAAAATAACATAATGTATATTGAGACTTTAAGAGTCAGTAACAAATAAATCCTGTTTGATTTCTTCTCAAAGAAATTCGTAATACTAAAATGTAGTATGCAGTTTTAAAGCAATGTTTTCAAGAAACGGAAGCATTTTGACTTAAACTGTTTTAAGCAATGTTTTCAAGAATTATGAAGTATAGCAGTTTAAATAAATTTTTTCTCATACATGATTGCATTTCTTATCATTTAATGCATTTTATGTCATGGTCATAATTACAAAAGCTTTCTTCTATCAATAACATAAACTAATGTGTGTTTTATTTATAGTTATTGAAATTGATAAAACGAAAATGTATTTATAAAAATAGACATATATAAGCGCATAATAAATGTATTCTGTCCAGTGGCTAATACATACCCGTAGCTTGTCGCACGACTTCCTTTCATTTCTTTTCTTTTCCTCGAGTTCGTCAGTGGCAAAAGTCTCCTTCGATTCAAACTTCCAGTAGAGATGGAAAGAAAGGTTGAGCTCCCTTTCAACAAAAGATTACTTCATTTATTTAAGAACTCACGGTGCAGGTAATCGCTTGGCGTTAAATAAAAGAATCTCCGTAGGAAGTCAGACCAGAGGGAAAAAAGTAGAGAAGAAAGCCATCAAGGGAAAAAAAGTAGAAAGACCCGCACGTGTCGCGAAGGATATGTGGATAATAAACTTAGAGAGCAACTACTTTGTTTCGGAAAAGAGAGCGAAAATCCCCGACGAGGGCAAAACCCCTGAAAAACCCTTTTAAAACGTATTTCCTTCTCACACTCACCCCTCAGGAAACTTTTTTTTTTCTTAAGGCATCGATCGATCAATCGTTCATCATCGATTTACTGGGACTGTTGCCTCAGCCTATTAAACTTCCCCCTGATTTCATACTTTAAGTGGTATCTATGAACACACAGAGAACAATATATATATATATATACAATGCACACATATCGAGGCGTGGGTGGAGAGAGGAGGGAAGCGATATCTTTCCCACCCTCACTTTTTGAACTGGAATTCCATCCTAGGCATTCCGGTCTCTTAGGTCCTCTCGCTTCCACTTGATTGGCTCTCCAGTTTAAAGAGCAAGAACTGAAGAAAAAAGGGAACATTTTTTGGCCTATCTAGTTCACCGTGACTTTTCGTTGAAGGATCATTTGTCAGAAGCGTCTTTCGACGACCTTTTTTTCTTCTTCTACCTCAGACCACCTACTCATCGATGAGTTTTATTTTCTTTTGCATCTCCACCCTGCATCCCTGGATGTAACGAATCTCTATTCACCGGTAATCTTTATCCTACCCCCTTTTTTTCTCTACTATCGTTTGCTTTTTATGCCTATCTATCGCGTTGGCTCGATATTTAATTCAAAATGTTCTACTATATCGTCGTTTTAATCCATTTGGAAATAAGATAAATGGACTGGATGAGGCTTTTAACAAGACACTGATCTGCGTTCCAAAGTATAACACTGCTGATTTGCAAATAATCGGGTTTTTTTTAATCGTATTAGTTTGAATGTCTGGAAGTTTAAACAAATACGAAATACTTTTTTGAATGCACGTAATATCTAAGCTCATGTGTTATCATTATTTTTAATGTTTTTGACTAGTAACTTAATATCTTACGGAATACATTAATTTCACTATTTGATAACTTAATTTCTAATCAGGAAATAGTTATTATCTAATCCTATCTTCAGTAATATGCTAATATATATATATATATAGTAGCTTATATGAAAAACATATATTTAAATTATTTCTCATAAACGCATTTATTTATTCAATAAAGCTACAGACGATTTTTGCATTTGCTTTCGATATCTTATAAACCCCTCATCAATTTTTCTTATTTTCATTTTATCGAAATATTTAAGTAAGGTTAAAATTCTGTTACCCATAGATGATTTTATAAATACAAAATTAATTAAATTAAGTTATTTTTAATTAATATTATTGCAAAGAGAAAACTCATTATTTCAGTTAGTTGAAATAAAAAGTTTCTTATCCTTCTCCATAATTTTTCCAAATCATTCCTGCAAATTGAAATTTTGCCAGGGAAATATGTAGTTTTTGCAGACTGAATTTTAAAAAGTTTACTACCACTTAAAGTGAAGTTTGACAAATTTGATCGCAAATAAGTTTTTAGACTTATCTTTCTAAGGGAACTAAAGAGTTTATTTGCTGTATACAAATTCACTGGCACGACTACCTTCTCTCAGCAATTACTTCATCCTCAGAATCTCCCTCCCGTCAACAGATTCATTCAAAATCCGCGATTAATCAGCTGTCTCATCGGCAGGCAGCATCTCTACTGAGAGAAAGAAAGCAACTTTTCCTCCGCAACATCTTCCTGGAGCAACATCGCGGGGGAACTCTCTCTCCATCCACGCTAAGGAAGAGAGCTTAATCATCATATCTCTTCGCGTTCCCCACCTATTTCTCTCGACTCCCACCGACCACCCCACACCCCTTTGCACTCCAAAGGAGATCGGTCGCTGGCAGTGGCGTTTAACGGCGCCAATTAGCGCTCATTAGTGCCGGCCCGCGACTAATTAACGGTACGGTTGACAGGGAGGATTGGCTGACCCGGAAATGTGTGATAGATATGGGCACTGATGACTTTTGGCTCGCTTTCCCTCCCCCGACCCCCACCAAGAAGAGGAGAACGCAACGTTCATTCAGTAAAAGAGTAGTATGAGTAGAAGGTGGATCACGTGGTAGTAGAAGTGCACGTGGGAAATTTCCTCAAATAGTGATTTTGCACAGTTATTAAATAAAAGAGTGAGTGTGCTCTCCTCATCGGGTGTCGTAGCGGGCGAATTTTTCCAGCTTGTCGCCGCCGATTTTCGGCATGGTCACCGAAGATCACTGTATGGTGAGTAAAGTTTTTCTGTTGATTCCCTTTGATCCGGGTATGAATATGTGTTACATCTCAATAAATAAAGCGTTAAAAATAATGTGTATGGGAAGAAAGTTTCTGGAACTTATCTATCGTGTAGTGACAAAATAATTCTTAAAAACTAGGTTTTTTTTTTTTTTTTTTTTTTTTTTTATTTATTTATTTATCAACAAAAAAAACGGGATTTTTGCGGTCAATATCAATCATATATCTTCGTTTAACTGTGAGTATACCAGAAGGAAATATGTCAGAGAAATGTGCTGCATGTGATGTTGCAATCTCAATGCCTAAAATGTATAAAAATATCTACGTATGAATACTTTATACGTGAAAAATCCTACCAATAATTTTAACATTTTAATTCTCATAAAAAAGTTTCTTTTGAATTTTTTGAATTAATTAGTTTTGCTTATGGGTTTCTATATGGATGGCTATCTTTAAAATTATATCAAAAATCTAAATTAAAAATAAACTCATATTGAACTTCAACTCATGATTAAAATGATATTTTAATTCCCTTTTAAGTATGATTTCATCTTAAAAACAAGAGTTTAAAGTCTGAATGAAGAATTATATTAAAAATTACTTGCTCTTATTTTCATATATTAAAGGCTTTATAATGTGCACTGCAATATTTAAGAATAAAGGATTTTTTTAAGATTTTTTATTCATTATTTTACCTTATTGAAAACGGTTAATTTTCCTTTGTGCATGTATATTTTAAATTATAGATACTAAGGACGAAGTGAATGTGCAATGTCTGTGTATGAAGCTGATTTGTGCATAACGAAATAAATGTAAATCTACTGATTTATATTTGAAAATGTATTGACTCTTCTTATTCAACTTTTGAATAATGCAACAAATGAAATATATAAATAATATATAATCATCATTATATATTACTTATACTTAGATATAAATAATATTAATTGGTAGTTTCATAATTACTCAGTTATTAAGTTTTTAATTACTTCGGTTTTATTTACTGTTGTTGTTCTTCAAAGATGTGTTTCAAAACTAGTTCTAAAAAAGACTGGATAAATTACGAACTATGAAATTGAAAATAATTTGTAATGTTAAGCACATATGAAAAACATTGCCATTTGTTAAATTACAATGATTTTTCAATGTTAATCTATTTTTACATATATATTGTATAGAGTATTATTTGAAATAACAGAATAATTATTTCAAATAACGTTCTCAATTTTTTTTTCAAAAGTTGTTATTCCCAATGACTTTTATCATATAGTACATGATGAGTCAGCACGCCCTTTAATTATCCAGAATTACTTTTTTTTCAAGACACGCCCTTTTGAATAATAATTATTAATTGCAAAAAAAAAAAAAAACTGCAAACACTTTCCAATATTTCTTTCACCTTATTCGCAAATTAACATGGAAAAAAATTAGCATAAAATAACCATCGATGTTATTTTTGTAGCCCCGAAAGAGATAGAAGGAAAGAAGGGAAAAAAGGTGCACAGTAGCCACTCGAAAAACCGCCACAAACTTATATAACTCCGGCACTAATTAAAAAAGAATTACCGCGTCCCCTTTGCCTCCCGTTAATCAAGTCCTCTGTGTGTGTGCCTTTGGCTTTCGATTATTAATCCCAGACCCAATAATGTTGCTACCGCGCGTTACGGTTGCAGGGAAGTTACGCCATATTGGCACTAGAAAAATAACTTCCCACGAGTTTATTTCCCCGTCGGCCCATAGCAATGATTGCTCCTTATGCAGTTTCTTTAGTGGTCTTATTAGACGGGAACTAATTTGGGCATTTCTTTGCCCTCCGAACACTTCGCATCTTTCATATTTCTTCTTTTTTTATTATTCCGCGTGCATTCTACACGTTTAAATACCTCGTGAATCCTTATTCAATAAGTGAATTTTAACTTTATAATGTTTTAGAAAACATTTTCACTATCCATTGCTTTATATAACTGAATTAGCAGCTATTTAAATTAACTTTTATATTGTACTGATTGGTTTGTGTAGTAATGCATTTACAGATTAATTTTTTTTTTGTCGTTGTCATTTCTAACAAGTTGATTAAAGTACAACAGTTGAAGTTGAAAAGAAATTCAATCACTACAAAGTAACTGGTTGTTGAAAGTTGTTAGTTAAAAATGGTTTTTATTAAGAGTTCTGATCGTATGTTGATCGAACATTTGATGTGATCCACAATCGACTGATGACATTTCAATCTCTATTAAGTTCTTACCGGATATTATTTAGAATAATTACATTTCATGGACAACTAACGTTAGTCTAAGGTTAGTAAGATAATTGGATGAAATATTAAATAATTATATGTAACACAAAATAAATGATATTTTTTTAATCTTAGGTAAATAATACATGCTTCTTTTCTCATTTCATTCTTAAGCTGTTTTGTCTGCTTTTGATACGATTGTTCAATAATAGATGATGTCATTTAATCGATAATTATCGTAATGTGAAGGTAATCAAGCACTTTTTCCGAATAAAAAAAACTATTAAAAAGAAACGATTTTAAAAAATGAGTTTTATTCTTACATATTATAATTGTTATTGTTGATATCTATTGATAGGATATTATATATCAAAAACAAAAAAAATAATAAAATTTTAGAAGTTTGATTTCAGTACCACAGGAATTATAAGTATTTAAGACTACAGTTTCAATTAAATTGAAGTAATCTAAATAAAATAAAAAGCGGAGATATCGCTATGGTATTGGTTTTACAGCTACGCTAAAACAAGCATTTGCTTTAAAAAAAAAAGTCCTATTTTTATATTACGTATTATTTGATTAAATGTATTTTTTTTTCAAAAGCTATTACCAAGATTTTTCTTTCTATTCATACTACATACACTTACTTTCATTTTTAACACTAAATAACAGAGCTAAATTTCAAGCTTTTTTACAATTAATTTATATTTAATAATTTCCGAAATTGATAAACTTTAAATATTAACGACGTAAAATAAGCAGTGGAATTTTATATTATGTAATAATATAAATTTAGCTATTGTTTATTTTTAAATAATTGGTGCTTAACATTTCTGCTCTGTTAGGCACAACTAATTGTTTTAAGAGTACTTGAAAATATTCAAAATTAATCTATATCCTTTACTTTTTCTTATTGAAAATATAACTTAAAATATATTTTTTAATGTTTTTTTTCATGCTTTTATCGAAAACGCTGGTGTATATACTTCATAAATATTATTCCCTCTATTTTTCTCAATTATCGCTTAATCCTTCAGAAGTATCACATATATTTTGTTTTAAATATGTAACCCTTATCAGTAGCCATATATTTCTGTAATATATAGATTCCAAATATCCATGCATTATTTTTTAATGGACACTCTATTTCTTTATTTAAAATTTACTCGTGAAAAATAAGTTAAAATAAATCACGAAGATTCAAGATAATGTAATAATATCCTCTGTTTCCACCCGCTTTATTAATTGGGAGGCAATAAAAATGCATCATCTTCTAAATAATAAACCAACACAATGGTCTTAAGCGAGTTTGTAAATTCAGCCTATTATTCACTGCAATCGTAGGGATTTCTTGCCACCACAAAAAAATATGAACTTCTTTTAATCTGATAATACGGGAAGTCATAAAGCAAAAAATAAAATGAAATAAAATTTTAAAAAATACACTATTCCCTCCAAACTATGAGTTGTAAAAAATGGAGTGGAAAAATCCTGCAAACAAATTCCACGGTATTTTAGCACGCTGGCAGCGTAATGTAAAAATCGTATATAAATCTCGTTTACTCTTTTCTTGTTCGAAGCTTGGCGATTTCTGTGGAGAGGGATGTTTGGTGGGGGGGAAATAATCTATAATTCCTTGCATCAAGCATTAATAATCGCTACCTCATTCCATTGCTAATAACTGTGAATTATTTAGAATGCTTGGCTGGAAACAGTGCTAGGGACCAAATCTTGGCTACGGTGAGAGTTTAATTACGCGCCAAGGTGGAGTTGTCTTTTAATTATATGAAATTTTCAGATAATTATGAATGTGCTGCTGACTGGGTATTATTATTATCATTTGTTCTTAGCTATTTTTATACATAATAATTTATTTTCGTTTATTAAATTGTACATTTCTTCAGTTGGTTACAGATTTTATCATTCACGTGAAAATAGTACTACGTATTACTCTTATTATATAAACTAGATTTTTAGATTAATTAGAGATTACTCTCATTATATAAACTAGATTTTGAGATTAATTATAGATTTGTAATACGAATACGATATGTACTATGAATTTCACTAAAGTTTAAACTTAATTGTAAATGATATGCTATCGGAATTTCTGGATGTTGGATTTTTTTTTTTTTTTTTTTTTTTTTTAAGCTATAAAATATGCTTTTATTGAAAAAATAATTTTATCCAGGATTTATTTATTAAATGCGCTTATTTTCAAATTAACCATATTTTATTGTTAATTAGTATAAAATAGTTTCTCATTTTTGTTATTAATATTACTCCGTAATTCTTAATAGAGTATTAACTTAAAAAAAAGTTTCGTAATTAACTTTTGTATCGTTTTTGTCTTTAAAACTATTGTAGAATAAATACTCGTACTTCTTGATACTTCATTAAAAGGTAATCATATTTTCTAATAAAGATATTTAATTTCATTATGTTTAGTATAAATTTTATTTAAAATAATCTTGTAATAAAAAAATATAGATTTTTTTCTTTAACGAATTCTTTGATTTTACTGGGAGACGACTGTGAATCTTGTTTTAAAAAAGTAGGTTTAATATTTAGAAAATATGCAGATATTTACTTAAAAGCAAAATATCGTTAACTTTTTTTTGCTTTAAAACTAGCCAATATTTTAAATTAAAATTGCATAATTTTTTTTATGTTGCAACAATGCCAATCGTTTTTACAGAAAAGAATACATTTTTACAATTATTCTCAAACCTTACATCTTGAGAAAATTAGGAAAATATTTTTTTTTGTCAAGTCACTGATTGTTATGCAGTTAGGCCATGAATTATTTGGACAAGGCCTAGAATTATAGCCTTATAATTCTTTTATTTTTCTTCAAAAAATTTAAATAATGCAATGTGTGTTATAATTTAAAATATGTTTGACAGTGCTAAATTTAGAGAATATTTTAATCTCTTTTATCACAATAACTTTCATCACAATCATAACTTTTTCATCACAATTTGTAAAAGTGCTTGTCTTGCATTTTTTATTAATCTGTCTGGAAAATTATTTGCAGCTTTTTGATGTACTAAAATTAAGTTATTCACCTTATCATTTACCATCGTATTTATTTTTAAGTTTTATAACTAAAACATACTACTAAGACGAATTTTTTACTATCATTTCGTAACGAAAACTAAAAATCTACAAATTATTTTACTTGTTTTGTGGTTAACCCCTCAGCATCCTAAGGGTCCCTTTAGTAGGCCCGACTTAGACTCGTTTCAGATAGATAGCGCATTAATATTTGAAGGGGTTTGAAGGATTAGCGAAACGTGCTTCTTTTGCACTCCCCTTTCCTTTTCTCCGAGTAAAAGGTGCTGGTGGGGAAACGTTTATACGTCCCCTATCGTACGCTTTGCAAACCGCTAGACTCGCCGATAACTTCCGGTAATGAGCCGTAGCAGACCAAAAGTGGATTTAAATAATACAACATTTAGTGGATGGTGTCGATGTAGCTTGGGAATTCGAAGCGCATGCCATATTTTTTCTTTTACTTTTTGATTCTTATTTGAAGAATGCATATTTTTATATTTGAATTTTAAAGGGGAAAAAAAAAAGAAATCAACTCATTCGTTCTTATCATACTCCGAACACCAGGTCCTAGGTCGTTGGGTTTTTTTTTTTCCCCTAACCCCACCCTCAAAACTTTTTAATACATTTTTAAATAATTTTTTGCTGAGTGGGTTGGAACGCCTGGTTTTTTTTATTTTTTTATTGGCCAACAATCTTACGAGTTGTTATTGGGGTGACGGGTGAAAGGGTAGAGAGTAAAAGGGGCAACGTTGTCACCTATTGATAGATGAATGTTGAGGGCCAAAGTTTAGGTGGTCTCCTGGTACAAGGTGTCTCCTTCAGTTGCTACGGTCCAGTGTTTATCAGTGTAGGAATATTCAAATCCCATAAGCATATCAACCAGCTGTCAGTTTCCATATCTAAGCTACGCAGCATTCGTTGTCAAGGCTTTGAAATTGCAAAGGTTTCAGGGTGTGATTACTCGATTTACTGAAACATTTCTCTTTTTGTGGAATGATTTCAAACGAGTACGATGTGTACAAATTATTTGATGCCTATTTTGTTTAATTGATTTTAATTTCCCATGAAATATTCTCATAAAAGGAGAAGAACGTATTCAAATACTTTTGTTCGAATGAACTTTATCAAATAAACAATAACGATATTATTCAAATAATTGTATAAAGAAAGTTATCCGCCGAAGTAAAAATTTCAAGAACCAAACAATCAGTAAGCTGATTTTGCTTGATACAGAAACATTTTATTCATTAAACAAATTGAATTATATGCCGTTGACTAATAATTTAGATCTAAATTTCAACGTCTAAAATAATTGAAAAAGTAAAATTCATTAATTTTTAGATTAACATACAAATTGACATTTGGAGCAAAACTGTCTATAATTGACTAATTTTTTTTTTTTTTTTTTTTTTTTTTTTTTTTTAGATTTTGTGAGTATATTTATAATGAAGCTAAATGTAAAAGCACAAATGGATATCATTTAAAATATCTATAATCCAAGTTATATACATATAAGGAATATCATTTTTATTTCTTTGTAAAATAACAAAGAAATTTTATGTGTGATTTAACTTTAAAAGTATATATATTTTCAAAAAATATATAATTAACTGAATTTTTACTCATTGCATGATTTGTCAAATAATATTATGATGTCCAGAATGATAATGGAAATTATTATTAAACATTTATTTTACACCTTAAATGAAGAATTATTTAAAATATGAATAATATTGCATTAATTCCGCTTAAGTTAATGTTTTGTGCATGAATTTATATAAATTAATATAAAATAATACATTATAAAAGTTTATATATTTAAACAAAAAAATTTTATTTTTCTCCTTTTTATTGAAATTTTTTTTTATTAATTAAAGTCCCCTTCTTGCTTTGTAAGGATTTGTGCTTAGGCCTTCGAATATATATAATATATCTTATTTGTAACTTCATTAAAAACATTAATTCATTACATAAATTAAAATATAATTTACAAATAGTGATAGATAAAATAAAAACGAATTTTATCAATTAATTAATAAAAATTTCTTTCTTAAAATATTAATCCATTTTTTACTATTTTTCCATATTTTCGAATGTTGATTAAATATCTTACTTAGAATTTCCATTAAGACAATGAATATCCTTGAAAAGTTATCTTTGTCATTTTGAAATTTTAAATTTTTACTATCTAAATTTAAAAAAAATGCACCTAAAATAAATTACGAATGACTTTATAATAATCGATTAAAAAAAGATGTGATTTGAATGTATTTTATCTATACGCGTATACTTTTTTCTGAAAAAAAAAAGAGAGCATTTGAGCCATTATTTATCAAACAATGATATCTGCCTATGTGGAAGAAAAACGGAATCGTTATTAAAAATACACTACAAAAAGCCGTGCCAGTGCATTTAAGGGTACGGGCGAGAAGAAGGGAGAATACCCCGAATTTCCTTTAACGCCCATGTAACACCCCCATTTTTTTTGCCCACCCCGTTTCCAATAATAACAATAAAATAACGAGCGTAACAAAGGGAAAAAACATGAAGTATAAAAGTACCGTCCAGTCATTGAAAGTGTGTAAAAACTGTATATATAAATATATATTCCTATCTGTTCATGTACTAGGTATTGTCTTGGGTGTGGCTGGCTTGTTCAAGTCTAATTACCGTGCACAAGAGCTTTTTGATGATCACACTCCCACCCTTGTCCCCCTATGCCTTGTCACGCGCGGCTTTTCAAACAAGAAGATATTATCGAAAAAGGGCAAGGGAATGAAAAAATAACAATAAATGAAAATGAACCAAGTTAAGTACAATAAGAAGATATCTAATAAAAAAATGTGTATTTTGGATTATGTATTGGAGTTAGGAAATGGCAAGCAGCTTTTTGGCTTATAATGACAATTTAAGTTATTTTTTCATACATTATGGCTTTCTTCTTAATGGTGGTACTAGCTACTAAATTTTTGTTCGTTTATTGGATTAATTTTAAGTACTTTAGCTTGATCTTATATTTGGTGGTCAGCGTCAAAAGCTTACATAGTTGTTTTTACATCTGGACTTTCGAAGAATATAAAATAAATATCTCTCTTCTAAGTAGCTTTTTTGAAGAAATTTGTAAAAATTATTTTATTATTGAATTAATTTTTGTTTCTTTTCAAAAATTTTATAATTGGAAAATTTAGGTGATTCCTATCTCGATTGATATGCAGGCTGAGACATAACATTCCTTCAATGAGTTGTAGTTCATGTAGTTTAATGAAGTTGGAATTGATCCTGAGATCTTCCATACTGAAGAGCGTGATTCTATAACAAGATTACGATATGCCTGTGCTCTTTTTATTTTGGACACAGCCTAATAGGCAGCCTAATAATGAGGATTATTTTAATGCTTTATAATATTACCTCCCGGAAAAATTTCCATTAAATTCTGGGTCATATTTATTCATTGTTATGGAATTATGGAAATTTTTACTCCTCGGAAAAGCAACAAGAGAAATCAAGATTTCCATATTGCAATGCAATCATGGAAATCAAGATAAATCCTGATGTGCGTGACATCAAGACAGATCTCAAAATATCTGCATGTAAAAAAAGGTAAGAGGCTAGAATCGTACTTAGAACCTCATATTCATCCGAACATTGTCTATCAATAGTGTCAAAATTTTAACTATTTCATGGTAAATCTACGTGTTAGTTATTCGAAAGAGTTTTTCTTCAAACTTATTACGTAGCTACATATTTTACGATTAAAATTATGTATTAAATCCATACGTTCATAATATCGATTTTAATATTGCATGGTGATTATAAAGAACTACATTTACTTCATTTTTCCTTTTATTTATTTCTCTTAAGTGGAAACAGAAATTAATTTTGAGTGCCAAGATTTCTTAAAACTCAAGTTAAAATTTTATAAAATTGGATGACACGCTATTGCTCCTTAAAACTATCCCCACATTTCAAAATAAAAGCCGCTTATCTGGTCTAGTGGTCAAAAGTGCCTGACTGCGGATAGGGAGGTCCTGGGTTCGACTCCCAGTACGGGTATGGATGTACGTTCTCTCTCTGTCTATCCTGTCTTTGTCCTTTCTTTGTATGTATGGGTTGTAAATGGTTGCCTGCCCTATAAATGGGTACCTATGGCATGTGTGTACAAAGGAAGTCGGAATCCACACCAAAATATGGTTTGGTTGGAAAAGTGGAGCAGCGCACCCCATATTGTCGGTCTACCTGGCACAAGACAACAACAACATTCAAAACAAAAAAGCAAGTTACCAGTTTCATCTATCCGTATAAACACGATTAAATTTTCTTGCTCATTTTTTTAAAGCTATTCACGCCGACCACATTACAAAACTCGGCTAAATCCTATTACTTTAAACGATACCATAGGTCATTTGCAGAAATGACCATGAGAAAACGAGATCTTGTCATTTGTCAAATATCACTGGGCAGCGGGAAACGACCGACATGAAATACTTAAAAAGGGTTGGTGTCTAAATATAGCGAACGCCTTTTCAGCCAAGTGGGAAGGAATTTAGGGAAAACAGATTAGTATTAGTATCGTTTTTCGCTTTGACACAACAATGAAACTATAATTCACTGGTAACATTGCGATTTTTGATTTTCCTACGAGTTTTTGGCTACTTTTTTCTATCTTGGCGTCATTTATTTGGTTAAAGCAGTGAAACTTTTTTTTTATTAGGTCATAATGCATTGCAATTTTTTTTCTTATTTTCAGTAATCTGCTCTAGTTTCGCTAAGATAAATCGTATACTTTATGTCATATATTATTTATTGGTAAGAGTGTTGTGATGTTGCTAGTAAATTGTGCGCTCCTTTATTATCTACATTTTTTATTTTCAATGTATCTAGTTAGCATATTGACTTTTCCATTACATTATATGTGACACGTAATGTATTTACCACTTAATTTTATGTTAAATTTGTATTCTTTAATTTAATTTGATATACAATTCATCATTAATATATAATTCATCATCATTAATATATAATTCATCATCATTAATATATAATTCATCATCATTAATGTATAATTCATCATCAAAATATATATAATTCGCCTTTAATCATCAACACGAACGTTTTGAATACCGGTTTTAATTGTTATGATTGGTTTTAGCATACTATACATAAATCATTTCTTTTTCAATTATAAAATTTTAATCATTTTTAACACAATTGTAAAATTTTAAGCTTTCACTATACTTTAAAATTGTTTAGAATATTATGAAAGCTTGTGTGTGAAATGATAATTTTGTTGTTTACTAAAATTTAAACCATGCCTTTAATATTTTTTCAAATGAAAATCAAAACATTCGATGAATATGACGTTAACTGCGATATACACTTGTAAAATGTAATAATAATTTTTATTGAATATGTATATATTTTTTATCATGGTTAATTATATAAATAGTAGTTGAAATGATTTCACATACATGGTATGCTTGATTAAGAAAATTTTCGCTTTCTAAAATTTTTCAAATTTAATACTTAATTAAACATTAATCTTTCTTTTACTCTTTCTATTATCTCTGTTTATTTTAAATTTTAGAATAATTTGTACGAAAAATGTAACAGAAAACGTATACCGATAAAGTTTTTGCTTCAATATAAATTTCTCTTCCCTAGCGAAATTTATTTTCTTAATATAAATATTTTATAAGAAGTTCAGGTTATGATAAAAAAATGTTTTTCTAATAATAATAATAAATATATTATTTTTGAAATATTCCATAATTTGCGATCATAAAATTAATGTAAAATATTTCATATATAGAGAGGTTTTAAAATTTACTAAAACTTGTTTATAATTCGATGTTATTTTTCAGATACAATTTCAAATTTCTCAAATAATCTTTAAGATTTTATTTGAAGATACATTCTGTAAGCATAAGTTTGCGCAGAAACCATTCGTTTATTTCTTAATTTCACAAAGAAATTGCATAAACAAGGAAAGTTTTTTTTATCTATAAATGATCATTGTTTGTTATACATAAAAACCTGTCAATGTAGTTCTCAGAAAATTGTTATTATTTCATATGCAATTACCAGTTATTTATGAAACTTTTCGAAAAGGAAAAAAGTTCATTTTTAGGAACGTACTGCATTTTATCCGAAGAAGTATTTTACTTTTAACCCGGTAGATGTCCCGAGCAATTACAGGAGAAATACACCTCTTTCTTCTTTCTAAAAAGAGAAACTTCATTTTAGTACATCCGACCATAAAAACCAAAAACACTCCTAGAAAAAGGGAAATAGTAGGCGGAGTAGAGCCGGGGACCGATTTGGTGATTGACAGCACAGCAGGGACCGATCGGTCCGGACGGTCGGATTAAGTGTGTCCGGATGATGTGCCGGACTCAAGTGGTCCCTGGAGTAGACCGGACGCAAGACCCCTCCCCTCCCGGGGGCGCTGTTTGGACTCTAACAGACTCTACTACCCCTTGGATGCGCCCCATGTGTATGACCTCTAATTATACCGCGGAAACTCTCTCCACCCCCTCTTCTTTCGTAGGTACGGTTGCAGGGAAAAAGCAGTCAGAGCGAAAAGAAATCTGACAAGCAAAATCATATTTTGTCCGAAAGGCTCAATCCTGGAGTGTTTCAAGGCACCTCCGGGGTAACATACCTTTTATTCTTTGTTTAGATCCTTCTGCTTCATGTACTGGAGTTTTTTTCTTGGATAAAATGTCTCAAGTTTTTTACTTAAACTTGGAAGACGTTTTTCTTTGGAGAAAAGTTCGGCTTTTGTTGGTGTTTATCTTATTTTACTAGTTTTCTTTCCTCCATTATGTTTCTAGTCTGTAAATGACCTGGCACCTTAACTTTTTCACTTTGTTTCAAACAAATTTATGTATTTAAAGACTGTATCAATTTTCTAAAAATAGGTTAAAAGTTTTAATGCGATCACTTTCAAAATAAATAAGCGAACAGTATTATTTTCATTAAATTGTTCGCAAAATATTCTAAAGTAAATTCTTTAAAAAAGATCCATTGCATTTTAAATGCTTAGAATTATATTCATATAATTAATTCGATGTCAATTTACTGTTCATGCTTGTTCTATGTTAAATTGTTAGATATTTAATTTACCAAAAATTTAATGAATGAATTAAGCAGAGCAATGCAAATAATAAAATTTCTTTAAAAAGTATAACAAATTTTACATGACGCTAAGAGGCAAATTTAAGTGGCCTTTTATTTTGCTATTTATGTAACATATTTTAATATCTAGTACCATCTATATAAGTATAACTGTAAATTTTTATTTTAATTTTTGAATAAAATTGATTTTTTAAATAATATAAGCTATATATTCTTATAAGCATTGATTCCTATAATGACTTGTAAGAATAATAAGACTTAACTTTAAAAAAAAATTATATAATTTAAGAAAATTCCTATAAATTATTAAAGTAAAATATTCATTATATGTTGACAATATTTTATTTTCCAAACAAGCTAACTTTTTACATTCGCTGATGATTTTACAGATTAAGATGCGAAAAATGTCCCTAGTAAAGAAGAATAAAAAATTGTCATTTATGAAAACTTCACTTTTTTTGTATTTGTTAAAAAGCACATTACAGGAACAAAATTTACTGAAAAAAAAAAAACTGCATACATTGAAGTAAACATTAGTATAAATTATTGAAATAAACACATTCATTTGTATGGTACTTCAATTAGATTACAACTAAACATATTACTATCAATGCGTAATATTAAAATTATGATTAAATATAATATGCCATTTACAAATTTATTTACATAGTCTGTCTGCTATCATTAGGTATGTCTTAAAAATGCTGATTATCATTTTGATGGATAGACTAATCATAAACCAGTCCGCATGAAACGCGAGCGAATGCGTCTGAAATTATAGCCAGTGACATTAAGTGCTGTAACTGTAACTGTCTCTAATGCACCGATACGTAAACATAAAATAAGATACAAAATAAGGATACAAAACCTTAAATACGACCTAAATTTTATCTTGTGTGAGAACTGTTATAATTTGCTTTAGATTTTTATATGTAGTTCTACTACTAGATAGACTATTCATTGCGGAAAGTCCCTTGTCTGTTGAGCAACACTGTGGCGTCTACGCACTTATCTTCTTCCACATCATTCATGTGGTTGCTTGAGAATTTCCTCCAATGTGACTATGAGTTCAGCCCAAAGTCGTAACGGGATAGGGAAGAGGATATTGGATCGCTTTGCTGCAGCCTTCAAATACTAAAATATTTGCTCAATAATTAAATACTAGTGATTTAATTTCACGAGAAAGATTTAAGAATCGCAGCGTTAAATGAAACTGGTTTAATGATGTGCTGCATTTAAATCTTCGTTGTAGCAGTAAATTCTCTATTATCATCCAAAGAACTGAATGCCGTGGTTATCCTTGCGATTTTGCAGACAATCCATACACTTTTGAAAAGGGTTATAGATTAAAACACTTAAACAAATTATCCACACAAGAGGTAACGTAAGCATACCTACTATTTGTAGAATAATATTAAATGATCCATTTCTTGGAATTTTATGAATTTTTTTTTCTCAATAAATCATTAAAAATTTCTGTTTCTTTGCATTGCAGCATTTTTTTTTTTGTTTGTTTGTTAGGAGTTTAAGGATTATTAGGAATTTCTCTTAATTTTTTTATTTAACTTTATTTATTTTGTTAAGAGACTTCGATTACCTGCAAATGTATGATCTACTTTCCGATAACCAGAAATTAACTATATTTGAACTTTCCCTTCTAAAGTTTATAATTATAAGTTTTCGAATTTATTTTTGTAATGAACAGAATTTTCTTATGTTAATACACAGTTATTGTGTTATAGATTAATTACAGTTATCGGCGCTAATGTGTATATGAGATACTTATAGGTCAAGTATTAATGTCTTTCTATTTTGTGAAAATTGCGTAACTTCCTACAAAAGAATTTTTTGTGTGAATGTGTTTTAAAGCTTGTACATCTCAGAAAAGTCTATTTTTGTTTTCCACATCACTTTGCTTTGTACACATTCACATCAATAATGAATTTTAATGTTTAGTTATCCCTGAAAATTAACATTGGAATCAAAAATTTTATTAATACATATTTAAAATATATATATTTTTTTTTTTTTTTTTTTTTTTTTCGGATATTTTTCTACTATTCAGTTTTTCATGAAATTGCCATATAATACTATTGTTTTAATTATAAAAGAATTCTGTAAGATTTAAAATTCTTTGAATATTAAACTATTTTTAATTTATGCTACTACCTATGAAAGTATCTGAAATATTGACGTCTAAATGCAATTAATTGAATAAAGTTTTATTTAAAAGAAATTTTAAAATTTCTTTCGTGTGATCTTAAATAATGAAAAGTGAGTTGAATTGTAATTTTTCCGAAAAATATTAAGTATTTCATTGCATAAAAAAGTTTACTAAAAAAGTATTACATTTTTAGCAAACGTTTTTGCCAATCTATGTGTAGATATATAAGCTTAATTTTAAAGCCTATATAAATGAATTCGTAATGTAAATTATGATTTACAAAAGATAATCTGTATTAAAAAAAACATTAAACTCTATGAAAAACGTGCATTATTATAAAAGTACGAAATTAAGTATAACAGTATAATAATAAACAAATAAAAATATTTAAACATCGTTTTTTCCCCTTTTTTGTTTGTTTGACAAAAAGTTATTGTTTTACTTTAAGACCCCTAAATATGTACACAAAAATGTCATGATTTACTATGCCTATGTAATGCCTGTTTGAAATATGTTAAAAACAAACCTTCACTAATTATATGCTATTTTTATATAATATTATTGTAATTGTGTGAAATTTTTGGTTTACAATTTATCAAGAAATGTGCACTATATCGCTAAACAATTATTCAGACTGGACACTAAACAATTATTCAGACTGGGAAATTTAAATTTCACTTATTAGTGTTAAGTATCTGTATTATTAAAGTTTGTTAAACGTTTACTAAATACATTACTAATTATAGTTAATTCAACAGTGGTAATACAAAATAATATTAAATCAGCATAATATTTTAAATTTAAATCAAATAACCTATAAATTATATATTTTTTTAAATAAACAGTAATGGATTACGTCTTGTACAAATGAATGACATTCTATTCATCAAGGAGGCCAAAATTGTGTTTATAAGAATTCCGAAACTCTTATTCGGAAATATCTTAGAAATGTGAAACAAAATCAAAAGCTGTCTGAAAACTAAATGAATAAAAAATCTCCAAGGAGAACACAAGAATTTTTCTCCACCCCTTTGTACCCCAATGTCGCGTGTGCGACAGCCCTCCCTAAAAACCACCCCTTTTTTAACCGGTTCTTTCTTTCTCCAACTTTTAACCGCAGGAGATTGCTGCCTTCCGATAAGAAGGCGGGGCTTAAAGGCGTTTCCGTGACGTCATCGTGCTGCGCGCAGGATGGTGTGCGGAAAGCTTTTTCGCGCACCTAGTGGGCGGACGATTCGAGGCAAAGCGCGCATCCGAAAATTGGGGGAAGTAAAAAATACTAAAAAAGTAAGCGACATGGAAGTGGAGGGGGAGATGAAAACCAAAACTCCCGGAAAAAGGAAAAGAGAGAAAGAAAGTTATAAAAAAACATTTTGCCGAAATGGAAAAAAAAAAAAAAGAAAAGAAAAGTACCAAACGATCGCGCGCATCTCCGTCCTGTGCCCAAGAAGTTGTTTGCTTTTGGCGCTGCTTGCATGTGTGTGTATGTGCGTGCTCCGAAAAAGTATCGGCCGGAGCGAACGAAAGAGAAAAACAGAATTAAAAAACACACGCCCCGGCCCGCATGGATGAGATAGAAGGAAGGAGAGCTGCCGCTACGGACGGTTGAAGGTGTTGACTTACGCTCACAGACCGCCAGGGCGGTGTTGACATAGTGCCGGGGCGCGGATGCATTTTTCGCCGACGCCGCCAGCGAGTGTTTTCCGCTTCGCCGACCGTAAACTTACCTCTTAAAAAGAGGTCGCCCCATCCCAGCTGTATTGCATCCTCATCTCTCCAGCGTCGCAGTTTCCTGCTCTCTTCTTCCACATACTTTAGGTCAGTGCAGTTAGTTATTCTCTCTTTCATCTTGTATTTATTTGCATCTTTTTTGTTGCAATAAAAAATATTGTTCTCATTTGCATGTGATTTGAATAGCTTCTTGAACTCTTATTTTTTCAAAAACAGGTTCTTGCCAATGATATCGGATGGTAGGAAAAAAAAATTTCCTATTTTTTTTTATCATGGCAAATTTTTGTTGCCACGCCTTCGCTAGTCTCTCATTGGATATCTGGATTTTCAGGGTTGGGGAATTTTTAATCCAGAGGTCAAAGTCATATACTTTAGCAATGAGATTCCCATATTTCTTACCTTACCGACATTTAATCTGTATCGTCTGAAATACTGCGAATTGAAGTCTTAGCATTCACTTATATATTATCAACCATTTCAACTCAAAGGAACGAGAAATTTATATAATTCACTGATAGTCTCAAAATTTAAAAAAAAAACTTATTTTATTTTTTTTATTATTTTGAATCTATATGTTTTCGTTCTTTATAATTCTTTATTTAATTCTTTCACATATAAATAAAATATAGTTATTTCTTATTTTACCCAATAAATATTTGTTTCAAAACAATAAAATCCATAAGCTTTCTGTCGTATAACAGTCAATAATAGTTCAAATTTAAATTAACAATTTAGATTAAAATTCTCATAAAAAATTAAAATTAGTTTGTAAATTTTTTAGTAATATGAAATCTTACCATCTGAAAGCAAATTAATGCAATTTAAACTTGAAATTATTCAAGATTTTTCAGAAAAATTTCTTTTATGTATCATTCAGAAAATTTTTGATCTCTCCTACGAAAAATAAAGGTTTTTCTTTTTACTATCCAAATTTATGCCATTTATTTATAAATACTTTAAAATAGAATCCATGTAAGTGTTAATTGATATTTTTGATTTTCAAATTCTAACCTTTAAAAGCTATTGGCTGTACAATAATAGTTTCTTTAGATATTTCTTTATAAACTAAGCAAAAGGTAAAATCAATCGTACTTATATAAGTAGTTAATATTATTACGAGAGCATTCATACATAAAAATATGTGTTTTTCGTATCAAATAAATTTAAATGATTTGCTCCTTATATTATTATCAAAATTAATTCAATTGTAATACATTAACAGTTTTTATTTAAATAACAATTCATTCAACAGAAATTTTTTTTTAAATATAAACATAGAATTATGGTAGTAAATTATTTGATTCCAATAATTTTGGAAAATATTGATTGTGTGATGAGTATAAAATGAATAAAATACTTAGCTTTCTAAATGAGAACAGATTGTTAATAATGTTATAGTTTCATGACATCCAAATAGTAAGAAATAATTATTTAATGTTTTATTGAAATTTCTCTTTAAAACGTTTTATTTTAATTCGAATATTATATGCTTCGAAACACTTTCCATAGAAAATTTTTAAATGTATTGCAAAATGTATTTTTAAATAATTTTTTAATAGCTTAGTTATGTCATTATGATATAATTTAATATATGTATATAATTTACATGAATTATTAGAACTCTTATGAGAAACAACCCAATAAATTTTTTCAGTAATTGCCGAAATCATTCGCGAGTGAAATTATATTCAAACAGTTTAAGGAAGAATGAATTTTTAAATTTTACAAAATGTTAACTTCAATATTAAATTAGTTTTAAATTTATCATATATTGCAATAATTTTTTAAACTTCTATTTAATTTTAAATTAATTGCTACAATAAAATATTAATTCGAAATTTTTTTTTAAATATGTATCGTATTCAAACTTTTTATGTGTAATTTATTCAAAATGTAGAATAATTAATCCTCACGAAGGCATAAATGCAACATATAATTAAATTATGGTTGTTATAATTTGTGTAAAGTACTCCATAATTTTGTTGGACTCTAATTTTTGTTTTTTGCTCTTTTTCGGTAAATATTACTATTTGAAATATGGCATGGTTATTGAATTATACATGTTATAATTTCTAATAAAATATAGATAATAAAATTATGTTATGATGTAGATATTTATGTAAATTAATTTTTCTTTCCGTTATCATATTTATAATTAAAACTTTAGCATAATTTTCTTTTGATTCTTTTAATTTTTTTATTATTTATTTATTTATATTTAATATAATTTCTGGTGTCTTGAAAAATTCCGAAAACTAAAACTCAAGAATTCAAAAGTAAAAAATTAAAAATCCTAAGTATGTTGGAAGTTTAAATTTCGAACTTTTAAGCATTTTAAGATTCAGAACTCAAATATTGGGATTTAAAGATATTTTCCTTTTATCATTATGTATAAATACCAATTTGAAAAATAAGAATAAGGAAGAATCAAATATAATCAAAACAAAATGTGAATAAATAAACTGAATTATTTTAAAATTTTCATTTATTGAAAAAATTCTAATTTCGTTCTAAAGTAATATTTCTAATATTACTTTAGAACGAAACTTTACATTGAAGAGAATTCAAACAAATTTGTATTCTCTTCAATGTAAAATTTAACAAACTACAGAACTCTGCCTTATATAGTTTAATATGATATTTTTTCTCATAATTAGTTTTTATATTTATATTTATATATCTTCAATACGATTGAGTAGTTTAACTAGTTATCATTTGTTTCCTGCAAAATTTATTATTAAAATATTAGGATAATTTAATAGATATAATTTGCGTATTATAATATCACAATATTGTATTGCACATAAAATTCAATCAAAATAAGTTTTTTCATCTCTATTTAATTTGTAAACATTATTCGTATATAACTAAACTTATAAAAATTTGTTCCATTGTTGAAAAAAAGCTGTATTTTAAATTTTTTCATATATCTTAATTTTAAATTTGTACCTTTATAAAAATGATGATGATGATAAGATGCGTGATATAATTATTCATGATTAATAGCGAAAATATTTAGAAGAATCAGATTTCGGTAGATTCAAGAAATTTTACATATACTTCTAAAATGTCTCTTAAATTAAAGAAAAATCAGAAATGAACCCTTTCTTTGAATCTCTACCTTCTAATTCTTCTTTGACAACTTTCACCAATCCGCTTTTGATAGGTTTTTCTGCGTTAGTAATAGCATTGCAGTGAAACAACTTCTACAGATGATTTTTATCCCGGAACGAAAGGTTAGATGGAATATTTCAAAATGAAATTTGCTTAATTTTAGCTTAGAAAACATGAATTTAAATCTAAATGTGTAATGTTTTTTAAGTTTCTCTAAAGATTACAAGCAAAAACATAAAAATATTTTTATTTTTTACTTTATTTGAATTTTTTTTATTTATTATTTAATATTCACAAAATTAGAAAGCTATCACTGATAAAGGGGAATCATTATTAATATGATTAATTAAATTTAAAATAGTTTATTTATATATATATTTTGAAAGTTGATAGTAACGTTAACTTTTAAATGTGAATATAGTTTAAAAACTTTCAGAAATGAAATTTTTATTTTCGAAATTACTTTTTTTTATCGTTATGAAACAGTAACTTAAGAATATAAATTTACTTAGAATTTATATGTATATTTCCATGCATATGATTATATTGTAATAATTTAAATAAATAAAATTTAACGCATTGCTTTATATAATGAATGCTGAATGCAGCACCGCATGAGTAAATTATAGAAAAGTATATACAGTGAAATGAATTAAACAAATATAAAATGCAGGAATTATTTTTCTGAATGATATGAAGCATTCATCCACCGTGCGTAAATATGGAGTTCATGGAAAGAATAGTCTTAACTCTTTTGCATGCTGTGTGATTTTAACTCGTTGCTTCTGGTTTTACAAGCATGCAAAACAAAACTCATATTTAAAGGTTAATTATTCTTTGAAAAAGTACTAAAATGTGTGTGTGTGTGTGTGTGTGTGTGTGTGTGTGTGTGTGTGTGTGTGTGTGTGTGTGTGTGTGTGTGTGTGTGTGTGTGTGTGTGTGTGTGTGTGTGTGTGTGTGTGTGTGTGTGTGTGTGTATATATATATATATATAAACTTTCTTTAACGAGAAATTATTCTCTGATCTGTAACTCTTTCTTGCTGTATTATACTAAACATATTTGCATGTTTGTAGGTAAAAACATTAACACCTTTTTCTTTTTCTCTATTGAACAAAAAAATCGGTAGTTATAAGCCTGTTTACCACAGCGTTGCAACAGAACAAACTCATAATCCTTTCATTCTTATTTAAGCATAGTTTCTCCTACATAATTATAACACACTTGTTGAATAAACTAGAGCGCCTAGGTTTTCTGTTACAAAATATTCGTACCTAGGGAATGAACTAAATTCAAAGAAAACGATGTTTATTTTCAAGGAATTCACTAAATTTTAATAACTAAAAGTAAATAAAATTTATATTAAAGTTTTAAATGCTATTTGTATTATTTCATATCGCGCAACATGTTGTCCTATTTACTTCCAAAATTTTGTTTTGACATGAAATACCTCATATGTTTATCACGAAGGGTAATGTAGGAAATTTTCTGTTGTAGTTACATGTTTAAAGATACTGCTGTATATTTGTCATTATTTGATTCTTTCTAGGAAACTGAAAAAGTAAATATAGCTGTTATAGGAAAGGAGTCTTTACGGTCGGTTTGTAGAGCGTTTCATTTGTATATATTTTAAGCAAAGAAAAAAATTTTTTTCATTATATATATATATATATATATATACACACACACAATGTTTTTATCCGTAACTGTTATTTAAATCTTTTTTACTAGAAATCGAAATTAAACAGAAAGCTCTTATTATAACTTATTATAATTTAAAATGAATTAGCTAAATTAAAAAGAAGTTTAATATTTATATTTTAACTATGAGACAAAATCCACTTTTCTAACTTTTTGTGTTATCATAATGAATTAATTATAGTCGAATTCTTTTGAAGAAAACGTTTTACAAGGATTCTCTAAAACAGTCGTTTTTCATTTAGAAATTTTAGAATCAAGATATTCCGTATTTTAAATGTTATGCGTGGAGAACTTACCTTGAAATACTATCAAACCTTCGTTTTTCGATGTCTTATTTTCTCTGGTTAGAGACTCAAATAGAATGGGCGTACTAATGCATTCTTAAATTATAATTAATCTAATTCAAATATTGTTTGTTTTTAAAAATAAAGTAAAGCATACACCTGTTGAAGAGTCATGTCCCAGTAAAAAATGATTTATTCAAATTTTTTCCAAAAATGTTAAAACATTATTGTTTTGATTATATCACAATCGAAGGTTATTACTAATTTTTATTATATAAGATTAAAATGTTATTATTGAGAATTAAAGAGGGGGGAAAGACGATAATCATTGAGAAATTTTCTCAATTGATTTTTAAATTTCAATACATTGTGACATAATAAAAATGTTTTTAGAATGTAAAGAAAATTTAGTATCATTTAGAAAAATTTCCCTGACAATGAATAAATGAAAGCTGCAAGCAGTGAATAATAAGAATTATTTTTAATTCATTTGGGTACCCTAAATACTAGTTATAATGCATTTTATTTTTATTTAATAGATTATATCATCTCTGTTTTGAAATTTTTTTGTCTTAAATAATAAGAAATGCTTAATAGCATTTTTTTAGATTTCACTAACTTAATAAATACTTTTTTGATTCAATGACGGAATTTAATTATCATTACGAGCGCATTGTCTTCGTCTTTTCTCTTCCATCAATGGAAATGGAGACATACGTCAATTTAAATCTTATGTGCATTATAATGGAAAACTTCAATAGACCACAATACCTAAAATGACAATGTTTTGCGATAAATTGATATAGGCAAGTTACGTCGAATGAAATATATGAATTATTGAATATATTTATTAGGGAATATGTAATTGTAAGAGGAAACTACAAAAAACTAAACTATATTCTTGCTTAAAATATAATAAACTGTTAAATTGTAAAAATTATACAAAAAGTCGCAATTTTTAAGCGAATCTATGTGATGATAAACTTCAAATTTACTAATTAATTAAATTAAAAATTGTGAAGAAACCTATAACGTTATACCATTTATACTTTTTACAAACATATATGTATTTTTTCATATTTTTTGTGATATTGTTACTGATAATTAATTTGAGTAAAATATTATTCGGAGAAAAACTTCTTAGTTTCTTGCGCAAATACATATATACGAATTAGTATTCGAAAAGTCTAATATTTAATATCTTGCCTATATATAATATTTAGAAAACCATATAAGTTATTAAGATTCATAAATTCGTCACGAAATGAACTAATAATAATATGCTGATTATAAGTTGTTATTGATAATTGATATAAAAAAGTTTACATACCGACTATTGAAAATTTCTATAGACTCGCGTATTCATAATAATGTGCACTAAGCTTAAATCCAAATAACACATTAAAAATGACTTTAAAAAGTTATGTTCCATAAAATTAATCAAAATTTAACGATTTTTAATAAATAGTGCATTAATTAAAAACATTATGAATTTTGTTCGTTAGAAATTTGTACAGCCAATTTTTTTTAATAATAAACAGAATATTTTTCACCACAACTTTGAGAATCTTTTAAAATAAAGATTCTTTATTAATTTCTAAATTGAAATCTTCTTTAAAAGTCGATATTACTAAGATTTTGGAATCTAAACTTACCATTTCTAACTGGAATAATATTCATATAGATATATATAATTAAAAATAAATAAGTCTTATAATATTGGGTGATAATGTCAATATTTCCCTTAAATTGAAGTATTGATATTGAAAATTATATTTTTTACATGAGTGTCTATAAACGTTATACATACTCTTATAAAGTGAACTCATTCTTTTTGATTATATTCTGTCTATACTGTATAAACGTATATCACATTAAGAAATTTTTTAATATAATAATGCCTTTCCTGATTTTTTTATTTCTTTTACTGGTTATTAAGATTTAATTTTCGGAATAGAATTGAAAATATATTTTCAGAATATCAAAAACTTTAATTTTAATGCTGGATCATAAAGTTTTCTGTTAATTCAATAATTGGTTAAAATTATTTAATTTTATAAAATTTCATTAAAAATTTAAAAACACTTCTCTTTTTAATATTTGATCTGAATGGAACCAATTAAATATTGTCTAAATACAGGCTAAGAATTTACCGAAAAGGTTTTCATACATTTTTTGTATATTATCACATGAAATATTTTGGTCAATTTTTGAAGTGTTAACAAACTTTTTTAATTCAGGGTACCATTTTTCGTAAATGCTACATAAAATATCAACTCAATATTTTTTTTTCTGTCGAATTTTTCTTGCATTGTATTCAAGTATTACATTTTGAATTCTAAGTAAATTTTCTTACGTACTTTGAGAAAATCAACTTTGCGATAACACTTGGAATAAATGTGAGTTTAAGTGAGTTTTTCAATGCAAAATTTTTGATAGGGTATTTAAAGACTAAAAAAATAATCTCGAATTAATAATGTTTAAAATTTATAGTTACAATGGTATGATAATGAAAAATGGTAAAAAATGAGAAATATTGCTTCATTTCTGTATTATTCTGCAAAGTATTTTTGTGTCACCAATGAATGTATTGAATTAAATTATAATTATGCACTTATAATTAATGTAGTGTACATAGTTAAATTACTCAAAGTTTAACATTTAAGATATAATCTATTCTCAAAAATTATTAGAACTAAAAATTGTTTGCTCTGTAATAACTATAAGATTTAAGGAACCAAATAATGATTCGCTTAACTTCATGGAATGCATTTAAAGTTAAATAACAACTAAAGGAATAACTTCTAGCAAAACTTCTATTCTTTAGTTAATATTATCTAGCTAAAAGTATAATTTTTGTTCAAATAAAGCTAAAAAATAGTTTTTAAAAGTATACATTCGTTTTAAATTCATTATTACATTAACTCACATTAGCTACAATTTTCTGAAGTTTTGGCAGGATAAATCACAAAATGATCAATAAAATACAACCGAGTCGTTACCTCATAACTTTTAAATTATAGATCCTAATAATATAAAAACTAATGCTGCATATCTAACATTTGTGCAATATTAATGGATGATATATATTATGGATGAGTCTCAAATTCGTTTACTGGTAAAGTTACGAAGGGAAGAACAATAATTTTTTGCTGCATATGATATTAATATATACAGAATGAAACTTAATAGGGAAGCATACAATATATATTTTTCGTGCCGATCGGTGGGTGTAATATTCTGAAATCCCTAAATGTGAATGTTGGCAGCTAATGATTTAAGACTGCTGTTTCGAAGAGTTACTCTTAATTCATTTTTCCCTTTCAAATATTCAAAATGTGACTCGATAATTAAAATAGCATGTCTTTTATTTAAAGATATTAAATACAAAATTCTTACGAATTTATTTTAAAACTTAGGGAAGAATTTGGAATTATTAATGCACTATCTTTTGTTTAAATGATTGTTTTGTAAGTTGTTATATATATATATATATATATATATATATATATATATATATATATATATATATATATATATATATATATATATATATATATATATATATATATATATATATATATATATATATATATATATATATATATAAGGTCAGTACTTATTGAAAAATATCTCAAATACCACATCCTTGCAACATATCCCAAATACCGTGTCCCTCTTTCCTAAAAATTGATGAGCTTCATATGTTATAAATTCCTTGAGAAGTTGAAATGGAAAATTTTACAGGCTTCCAAAAGGGGATATTTCTCTTCC
This sequence comes from Latrodectus elegans, assembly GCA_030067965.1. Taxonomy (NCBI): domain Eukaryota; kingdom Metazoa; phylum Arthropoda; class Arachnida; order Araneae; family Theridiidae; genus Latrodectus; species Latrodectus elegans. The sequence goes on from CM057815.1 coordinate 31,214,435, forward strand.
TTTTAAAATGATATCAAGTGTTTTAGTAAACCTACTGCTGAAGATAAGTCATAATATTCCAATAGTTTTGAATGTTTGCAATAATAAATGATTGTAAAAGAATATGCATATGATTTTATTCAATATAAAATGATAAAATTTAATATATTAGAGCTGACTATATTAATTCACAACGCATGATTCGTTACTTAACTCACATTTAAGAAATGCATAGACTCAAGTAATTTATGCAAATGTCATAAAGAAATTTCAGTAAAATCGTATATATGTTGATGAATGCGTGACTTATTTAATTTCCAAGTTCAAATCAACTTTTAAATTATTGTTTTTTTCATAATTATTCGATTCAAATAATATTTTAAATGTGAAATCGTTTTTTTTAATGACAACTTTAGAAAACTGTTAGTCTTACTTTTCGAAAATATAAATTGTTTCCTTCCTTTTCAATATTTAAAACAGGCTCTTTCTTTGTCTTTTTTAATTCTGTGTGGTGATTTATTGCTAGATAATATGTCACATTGAAATAAATGCAAATTGTAAGGAAAATGCTCTCGGAAAATCAAAAGGAAAGGCTAATGATATCATCTGCTCAAATGAAATTCAAAACATTTAAAATATTTGACAAGGAATGAAATTTTTTGAAAAAGCTACTAATTTACATTGAGTGAGGATGCTAATCCATAACAGAATAAATTCAAAATTAAAATTTATATTTTGACATGAAATTACTTTACTGTAAATTGTAATTGAATTGTAAACTAGATAATTCTTTTAATGTACTATAATCTTTGTATGCTTACAGATCTTTCTAACTTTGATATAAATACAAAAATTAGTGATTAAAATCAGTACTAAGCGAAAGATCATGTTTAGGGCACATTTGCAATTATTGAAATTGCAGTCAACACGTTTATAAGGACTTTTTCTTATTTTGTTTCACCTTGTTCTATTCAATATAATGTTTGTGTAGGTTAATTAAAATTTTAGATTAATATTTTTCTTCTGATGTGGGTATCAATTCTCGAGTAGGACGATTAAAACTATCATTTATATAACGTGTTTTAGTATTTTTATGATTTCACATTTTAAGGTCAATTTATCGGAATTGCATGAATTTTATCTATGTATATTTGAAATATATTTGCATTTAAAAAATATTTGTGATTAAAAACTGCGTCATCTTTTCACCATGATTTCATTTTCTGATTAAGTTCACTTGTAAATTCTGAACCAGCTTAAAGATGATTCGTTTATGCATTATTTTAAAGGCTAAAAAATTCAATGATTTATATGTTCATTTATTATGTTTTTTAAGTAAAAAAGTTTTATATATGTCCTTTATTGCGCAAGATTAACCTTATATCTTTTTGTCCCTGATATCATACGGCAATCAGTACATATTTTGACGAATTTATTCAATTCTAATGATTTAAAATAAGACTATGTATAATTAATTAAAAATAAAAACCTTTTCTTGAAAAACGTTTACAAAAATATTAAACATGTAGGTTGTTTTTAAGGTTTTTTTAACATAAATTATTTTTACATTAACTGACATTAAAATATTATATATAAACATTGTTTCACAGTATGAGTAGGTTATTCTACAGTGAAGTCAGTATTTTATTTATGTTATCATTTGTCAATCTTAACTCAGAAGTTCCTTCATATAAGAAAATATTAACCTTATTTACCTTCTTTTATCTTTATATTTCATTTTAAAAAGATTTATTCACACATATAATGGCTTAAATATACATATCTCAGACAATTTCAACAAATATAAAGATTTCTTTTTATAAAGAAAAGAAGATATATGGAGTTGTAGTTTAAAGTAAATAAATTGCCTATATAAAAAGTAAACTAAATAGGAGAACTATATTTTTAAATCGAATTTCATGCACTACTTCCTTGTTTAAAAAATCTCTCTGCGGGCTTAACTTTTGAGAAGAAAGCAAAAGTCAACAGCCAATAACATCCTATTTACATCATTCAAATACACACCCTTTAAAGCTTAAATGGAAACAGATAAATCGAGAATTTACAACGCCTCTGGACGCATATATAGCGGCAATCGAAAAATTGCGAAGGAATTTACAGAAGCGTTTTCGTGCTCCCACCCTCCCCATTTCCACACATAGAAAGGATACAGGGTGACTAATATTTGAATGCAAAAACTACTCGCCCAGGCATCTAAATAAAATTTGTATCTACTTCAAATCCGTCTATGCATAAATTTCGACGATGAAAAAATATAAAAAATAAAATTGAATGATAAATAATGTCAGAAAAATTGACTCGAACACCCCCACCAGTTGAGGAAAGAAAATAGAAAGTTATATATCTCGACTTCTTTTCCTCACTTGCAGAAGAATGAATACCCAATGAGTAGATGTTTATCGTAATGTATTTATATTTATTTTATTCTTTTTTATCCAATTCGAACTTTTATATTTTTCCAAACGATCCTTTTGCGTCGGAAGCGGGAAAAAATAAGTTAAAGAAGAAAAGAGAAACCTTATCGAGTTTTAAGGCAAATTGTGTTTTAACTGGAGAAGGCTCACACTTGGGGATTTCTTTCCCCCCAAATTTCCTTACCCGCAACGAACTTCCCTCGGGGAGTGTAGGGATAAATATGTGAGAAAAGGAGACAAATCCGACAAAGCTCATCGAGCATGATTATGGTATCGTTTTGCATCGATATTTATATCGTTATCGAAAGTTTTCCTCTTTCTTTATGTTAGGTTGAATTCTCGAGAGACTAAAGACGTTTTTCTTGTTAGCATTTGAATCTGCATTTCCATTATTTTTTTTTATTTTCTGTATTCCATTCCGGATAATAATAAATGCAGCCGTGGGAATGATGTAAAATGTAAAATGGTCTTGTGCTCAGAAAACAGGTGTTTTTAATATAAAAATGAGTTAAAAATACTGGAACACTTGAGGATTAGTTAGTTTCCTTTTTTTAATACACTTTCAAAATATTTTTTCATTTTAAATAGAATCAGATAAAATTTTTTTAATGTTTAATCAATTCTATTGTAATATCTCATTTTATATCGCATTTATGTTTGCTAAATATATTATTTGGATTATTAATTCTGATGTAATAAAAGTTTTATTTCAATTTCTAAACTCAGGAAAATTGGGAAAAAAAAAACATTTTGAAAGATATTTTTAATAATATATATGGAGCCTCTATACAACGAAATCATTGCGTTCATACTGCTGAAATTTTGTTTTAAAAGTTTGATAATCTGAAAGGAATTTAATTAAAAATAAAATTATAAATGCAATGTTTATGGTAAAATTATAATTTCCTTAATTGTGTACTTATAAAATGATCAAAATATATCAAACTTAGGGAGCTGAAATAGAAATTTATACTATATTATGTCGTGCGCGTACAATATTTTACTTTTAAAATTCTTCTGTGTTTTCCCCCTTTTTTTGTAGTAGAATTTTCATAAAGAAAAGTCTAAATTAAAATTGAAGACGAGAATGCATGTGAACAAAATAGTTAACAAAATGTTTTGTTCATATTCATTCAAATATGAACAAAATTTTATAATGCAATCTTATATTTCGACACAACAATGTAAGTAGATGTTATATATGAGAACATTTCGATTCATAAATGTGTATGTATGTACTTGTAAGCGAATAAAAGTATTTAATTAAGTTAATTGTGAATTAATATTTTGTCACTGAAACAATTCTTTCTCTTGCACTAGTTGATGACCTTCACTTATTTATCTATTAATGAGAAAGTTTAATTTTAATAGTTATAATTACAATACAGTTAGTTACAATACGAAGTTATAGACACTTCGTATTGTAAATATTCCGATAGATCTTACTAATCTATTATTGATAAAACAAACGCATTAGGTTAACATATATAACAATATTTATAAAATATATTTTTAAATACCTTCAATAATGTATTTTTGTTATCTAAATAGTTAAAAAAAAAAGTAGGCTTCTTTTTGAGAATCAAAAATATTTTTGAAAACCTATTGAAAAGGATTGATTAATATTTTATTCACACTAAAAAATTTCCTCTTCAGATATTTCTATAAATCTTAATTTTATAACAGAAATTTTCATTTTTCATAGCTTTTAATTTGTTTGGTACCATTTTTCTTGATAAAGCAAGTGTTTGTTTGCTGAAAAATAGTTATAAAACTGTTTTTTTTTTTAATGCTACATTTATTTTTGAGTATGTATTTTCATGAGTTTGATTTTTCTGATAATTCTTTATAAATCAGTTTAATGAACAGTTTTAAATATTCTTCTTAAAAAATTCATTGCATAAAAATTTTAACAATTTTTTCCCAAATTTTCTATTTGAATTAACATATTTAGGCGTATAAAATACTTTTGCTAAAATATGAAATGAAATATATTTATTCAAAAAATTTTAAATAAATATTGAGCTCCTTCATGATAACTTAAAATCCGTATTATTTGGAAGTTTTTTTAAAAAAATATTTACAGCACATGTTTCAAAGACTAATTTTAAAAAAATATTTTTTCTTTTTTGTAGAATATATTTCTAATATCTATTATTAATATTTATTAATATAAATTTAACAGATAGAATACCTCATTGTTGAATGGAAGTATTAATTAAAATACCAATGCAAAAGATCGTCTGAAGTTGGAATAAAATCAAGTAAAATATCTTCAAAAAAGGAACTTCTAACGGTTTATTTGTTCAAAAACAAATAAAGAGACCACGGAACAAAATGCTTCTCTCGTGAGTGGTTGAAATCAGAAGAGAGCCAGCAAAACCATTAGTTTTTTATTTACCTTTTCTCAAAAAATATATTTTTTTGAGAAAAAAAAATTATCAGAAGTTTTGTTTCCACTGTCCATTGTAAGATTACCGCTGTAGTGTTGGTAGCAGTGCAGGAGCAAACAGTGCACACTGTTTGTGAAATAGTTTCTCGAATTTTTTTTGCTGTTTATTCAAGTATTCCAGTCTTTCAAGGAAGTACAAAGAACTGAAGTGACGTAAAAAAAACGAAATAAAATTTCTGGTATTCCAACTTTGACTGGGAGAAACGCTTTTATATATATATATGTATATATATAGAAAATTTTCTAAAATGTTTTCTTTTATTTATTTTTTCCCTCTATCTATTCATTATCACACAGGTTGTGTTATTTTTTTCCCTATGATATTCTTATTTATTCTTTCAAAAGCCAAAAGTGAGGATAGGAAAGAGGAAAAAAATCTACCTGCTTTTTCCCTTACAGTTAGCTCAACGAATGACTTGCGGAAAAGGTAAACGTATTTTGTTAAACTTGCAGTTTGTATTTTCCCCTTTTTTTCCCCTTCCCTCGACACCGCGTTAATCGGTTAATGCCTAAAAAAGTAAATTTTTTTACGTGTATTTTCAACATGTGTGTGTGTACGCTCACATGTTTACCCAGTAGAGTTATAGAAAACCTTGCATTTTACTTCTTTTTCCCCTTCTTTTCTCGTTTCAAATATAATATAAGAAGAAGAAGAAGGGATAAAAAAAGCGATTAAAAAAAAGAGAATAGTGGCTAATACAAATACACTCAAATATAAAAGGCGAGAATCGCTAACACATTCAAAGAAATATATATTGAAAACATCTTTTTTGTACCACAGGGACTTTGAAAAAATCGCACTTTTTTAACAGTTGAGAAAAAGTAGTAAAAAAATAAATAAATACATTCCTTCGCAGTTTTGTTTACAGGGGCTTTTTCTACTCTTTCCGATTCCTTTATAAAATATTGTTTAGGAATTGAAGAGAAAGAGTTCTTAAGGAATATTTTGAAAACTCAATCCCCAGGGAACGTCTGAGATTTAACAATAGGTAAGATAGGCTTAAGTTGTGAGACGCTAATTGCTGAAAGAATGGAAACATTTTCTCCATGCCGCCAAAATCACCGAAATACATTTTCCTATCAAGTCAATTGTTAAGAGACAGAAAGAGCAATATCCTTTACTATGAGCAATTTGATAACGTGGCTGACGTTCTCGCGAGAAAATTTCTTAATATAATTTAGATATTTTTGCTAAAAAATTTCCTGTTTCGCTTATCCTGAAAATAGAGATCCCAAAGTTACCAAATAATACATTCAGTGGTTGCTAATATTACCACAAAAAAAAAAAGGACGAAAACCAAGCTGAGCACAAAAATTGACTTAATTTGTAAGCTCCTTAATAAACAAACCAAATATGTTTTACGTAGCTTAAAGTAAGTAAAATGAAGAACATTGTAATAAATATCACTGCGAAGTCTAAAAATTTGTCTTAAATGTGGGAAATGTATATTTATTATTTAAAGTGAGAACTATATACTTCTCCAAATTAAATTTTTTGTATTTGATAAGATATTAGAATTCATCTAAATTGAACTCAGCTTTAAGATATAATTTTCTTATTCTAATTTCATTAAATATCAGTTGCAAAATAACAAATTAATATATTGAAATTTTCCAATTTTCGTGTTTTTTTATCTGATTAAATGATAAATATATTCATTTTTGCGACATATTTCTTATTTGTCTTTATTAATTCTTTCCTTTTGTTTGAGTGCTTATCAGCGTATATTTATTTTCCTATCTTGGCAAATTATACTTACCTTTATTTTAGAAGCTTGAACATTTCTTTATGTTCTAATTGGACTTAGTGGAGTCTTCAGTAAGAATATTTGCTAAGTTATTCATTTTTGCCATTTTATATCATTAAAATTCATATGTTTTAACCAACAAAGATTTGCATGACTGAAATATTATTTTAATTAAACCTAATGATTATTCTTTTAGAATTTACAGCATTTTAACTAATTAAAATATAACAGGATTCGAATTTTGGAATCCTGAAAATTTTCCAGTATCAAATCTAAAGAAAATTTAAATAATCTAGCTATAGCAAATTTTAATAATTGAATTTGGCAAACATTCTCATGAAGTATATATATATATATATATATATATATATATATATATATATATATATATATATATATATATATATATATATATATATATATATATATATATATATATATATATATATATATATATATATATATATACAGAGATATATATATATACACACACATATATATATAATAAATATATATACATATATGAGCATTGCTTGAAATTTTGTGTTAATGATTTTCTTTTTAATATTTCAATACTTCATTTTATGTTCATCCTTATTTCACTTTTCCAAATTATTTTTTTAAACATTTTATATTTAATAAATGGAATTAATGTATTCATTTTTATTATAATTGAATCATTTTTTGCGATTATTTTCTTATGAACCAGTATTTAATAATTGGAATTTTGTTTTTAAACTTTTTTAAACTTATATAAAAATGAATGAAATTTAATGCTTAAATTTTTTTTTCATTTATGTACAGTTTATTATTTTCTATATATTTTAATTGTATGTGTGAAAACTGTATTTCTCGGCTACTCTAAGTGAATAAGGAATAATTTTCTTTTATTAACATTAGGAACGCTAAAGCTAATTAAAAAAAACCTCGTTTTTATATCTTTTCCTAAGACCTTGAAAAGTAACTTAACCACACAATTTCTAATATAAAGTTGCTCATTAAAGCGATTTTACACAATGTTTAGATGACACTTAATTTACCAATAAGTCCTAGTGAATATAAATTTTTTACAAAAATAAAATAATAAATTTTATTCATTATAAAAATTTATCAATAAACGTACTTAGGATTATACTGAGAATGTTAAGCTAATAAAATACGTTTGAAATATTCACACACACACATTCACCTTGAAGACATTAATTATCTTATATTGTTACTCTTTTTAATAAGACAAATCATTAAGTACAATTGTCGATTCCTTTATTGGTAGGAGCCGTATGAATATAGGTTTTAAGAATTTCCAAATCACTTAACCGTGGAGAAGACTTGATATATGAGAGACCAAAGATACTTTGTCATCGAATTAGAATATAGAGGTTAATTTTAAAATACGATGAAAAGAATGTCACCCCTCCCACGCCATGGTTCACCCCCACAGCCGAAGCTGCCGAGTTTACAAGTTCTCAACTGCAGCGTTAAAACCGGAAACATTAGGGAACTACTAAATTACTCTGGCGACGACGACAACAACACAAACTGTCGGCGACGTTCCTTTTATGCTGTTTTGGACACAGTAAATATATGTTTGTGTAAGTGACAACGTGTTTCTAGCCTGCATTGAGGTGATTCTGCGGATTGTGTTCCTCTTTTCCTTCCCTTTTCCTTTTGTGACACAAAAGTTTTCGAACGCAAAAGACTTTTCCACCGTTTGTTCTAAAAGTCTCATAATTTCACTCGCGACGCCTCCTCCGGTTTGTTTGAGTTGGCTTTTCTTAACGCTGAAATACTCTTCTTAAGAATGATTATATATATATCTGTCTCTTTCTCCTGCAGTCTTTCTGCACGCGCCACTCTTGCTTTGTTCTTCAGCAAGACACTTCAAGATGCTTCTGGTAAAAATGTCGCTGAAGGCTACCGTTCCATAATAAGCGGAGAGGAAGGATTTTTCGTTTGTGAAACTGAAGCTAACTAAACCTTTTCGAAGTTACGCGTTTTCCGACTTTAAAGTAAATAAAAAATGTTTTTATGTGTCGGTGTTTAAATAAGCTTGAGATTCTCTGATATATTCCTTTTTTTAAAACAAAGTTAGCATCTCATAAATGTGTCTCTTATCTTTTAGACGAGTGTTTTACTTAATGTTCAGAGAACATACCTTTTTTCTTGCATATCTATGCTCACAGAAATAGTTTTCTTTGGATGATTGATTATACTGTAATTTGATTCAAGTTACTATACATGGAAACATATTTACTAATCGAAGCATAAAATAGATATTTTTAAGAATTGTACCTCCCTATAAGGAAATTAAGCGTTTGGAGTATATATATCCTAGACCCAGGATTTCAAGACAATTGCAGAGTCTGATATCTCTAAGTGACATTTATAAATTAGTATAATAATTTATATGTGAGTATATTATTTAAAAAAAGCATCTGCGTTTTCAAGAGTATATTAAATTTTTAACAAAATATACTTTTTTTAAGTAAAATGTAGCGCGCGCGCGTATTACTTTACTTTTTAAGAAAAATATAATGTCTCACTTAATTTAAAAGCTTAAGAAAGTTCTTTCATAAATTTTATTCAAATAATGAAATTCAAATTTTATGCCCTGTTATTTGTAATTAATTATATTTTGAACTCAGGGATATAAAAATTAAATGCATCAATATAGTGCAGGAAATGGGGCATAGTATATGTATTTAGTATAACCGTAATAACATATAAGAGCAGTAATAGTTAGTATAGTTAGTAACCGAATAATTTGTAAAATTTATGTTGCTTGTAACTGATGATTTCTTTTCATGAAATTTTTAGCCTTTTTTTTCTGGCTAGTTTTATTAACAGTTAGATATTAAATGTTTAATTTTTTTTTTTTTTTTTATCTTTTTCTATTTGCTAGTTTTCAATTTTTGTCTCTTAAGATTAGTGTAGTTCAACTATTTCTGTAACAGATAACAAAATTATTATATAACCATTAATCAAGGTATATTATCTTTCTAACACCAAGACTATATTGCCAATAGTATCAAATCTTCATTATAATTTAAGTAAACATATTTTGTTTTGAAAAATGAATTAATCCCTTATCGATTTGTTTTTCGATTGCTGTTTGCTTACAATACAAATTTCTCGTTTCATCCTTTAAATCCTACATTAATGTATTAATTTATATGAAAAATCCATGTTTAAAGATTATTAAATTTAATATTTCTCTCATATGCTGTTTAAAAATGTACACCAGTGTTATTTTTGTTGACATCACATGTGGTTAATATTTTATGTAATTTAATAACTGAATTCTGTTACCCATTTCTAATTGGAAAAGATTATCAACTTAAAAAAAATTTTTAAAGCTATATTTCTCCAGTAGCTAAAAGTTTGACTTTCATTACCAAACACCTTGAAATGCCGTGAGCATATTCCTCGAATGAATCATGGACTCGCCCTTCTTTTAAGTATATTGAATGACAGTGGGAAAATATAATTTTTTTTTCGTTTTCTCTTTCGAGTCCATCATGTTATTCATGATATTCCACGCGGCATCTTGTGTCGTGTTTACATTGAACCTTCCAATTCGAAGACGAAAATTTGGAAGAAACGAAAGACACATAAAAAAAAAAGTTGACGCCATATATTTATGAAACAAGTTACAGGAACAGTTCCCCCGTCCGGAATATTTAGATACTTACTGCCCGAGTGGAGGGTGCAAAACATAAATAGAGCAAGAAGGGAAAGAAAAGGGGGGAAAGAGTAAAATAAAAATATATAGCTGATGTGACAATAAAGAATTAGATGCGCTCCATCCTGTCGCCATGGAAACCATAGTATCTGTGTGACGGTTTCTAGCACATATAAACTCACGCGTCTCACCCGAAAAAAAGAAGATGATAAAAAAAAAAAATAAGGATTCTAAAACAACCGGCAAGCTAGCAGCATTCTAACCTTTCACGTGCTAAAGCATCAGGAAAAGAAGGAGGGGGAGGGTCCTTTGTTTGCCGTGGCTTTCGGGTCTGAATTACGAGTAGCAGCAGTGGGTGAGTTGGGAGAAAAAGGATTCTTCTGGGAAGCCATGTCGGGTGAGTCGGGGGGATGGACTAGGATGGGGTGCTAGGGTCCCAAGGACATGCAATCCGAGAGGGACGGTACCTCTCTTTCCCTCGCACTCTTCTTCTGTTTGTTTCGGGACGGTGGAGGCTTCTGTAAATATTGGGTCTCTTCTACGGGGAGAGAAGAGAATCTTTTCTTTTTATTTATATATGTATATATCTATATACGGGATATATATATATATATATTCTTCGGCTCTCACTTCCCCCACCCCTTCTTTACGTCCGCACTTCGCCTTTCTTTGCTTGCATAATCCATAACAGGGGGACCTGTGCGTGGGTGACTGGAAGAGGGAGGGGGGGCCTCCCGTGATTGTGTATTATGTAAGAATAAATACAAACTTGATTGGGCACTCCATTAGTTGCCATGGCAACGTGGCGGACCTTTGTTACCGGGATAGAGGGGTGGGGGTCGAAGGTAAACAAAAGGGGTGGGCTTTTGAGAAAGGAGTTTTGGGAGGGGTGAGAGTGATGACGAAGACCGGACGGACTCCCACCCAAATCGTTTGCCAGTTGGAAGAAATGGGGTGTTGAGAGGGGTGGGGCAGAGTCGAGATTGTTTGGCCAAAGAAGGAAGAATCAAGGCGCATACATACATACGTATGTGCTGGAGAGTGATGGCGAAAAATCTGCTGCTGCTTTTCTTTTGGTGTTGATTTTGCTCCGCATCCCTCGTGAGCACCCTCACCCCCTCTGCGAATTCAAGCCCCCAACCCTCAGTGGCGCTTTGACGCTCCGGGGAATGGGTGACACGCGGACATGCAAGGTGGTCTCTGCTTTCCTGGAAGAGTCTGGAGCAATCGTCAAAGGGATAACAATGCCTTTCGGCTTGGCGAGCTTTTCCGAAACCATCTTGAGCTTCCGTCGCCACGTGGTGAGAAACGAATCTGGTAAGCATGCAAATGTAGCGATCGCCTATTTTTTCCGAAAACTTGATTGCACATTTTAATTTCTTCCTTAATTAATTATTCACAGACTTATAGATTGTGTATATGTTTTCAAATTTATGTTTTTTAAATTACGATTACACGTGTCTTCCTGATTAAATTAACAAGATCGTTTTTCAGCCATCAATTTATGTAGTTAGTCTAACTTTCAACATGAGTTTAAAAAAGGAAAACAATTTTAACTGAACTTTTAAAATTCTTTTCAATTATTTATATCCCTTTCTTCGATTATACCTTGATTATTTGCCTTAAAAATATACAAATAATTCATTTAAGAAAAGAATATTGAACGTTTTGCTTTCATTGAGATGCAAAATTATTTAAATTTTCTATTATATAAAATTCTGGGATATGACTTTTTTCCTGAGTACGATTTAAAATATCCTTGAAAGAACACTGCTTGTTGCGTTGTTTTGTTTTTAACATTTCATGCAAATAGTAACAAACAATCAAAATTTATTTCAGAAGCAATATTTCTATTCTGTAAAATGATTTTTTATATATTGTTTTTTGAATTATATAATTTTTAACATTAAATCACAACAGTGAATTTTATAGAAGTTTAATATTTATTTAATGTTTTAATTAAATTGATTCCCGACCGCCCTATCTAGTTGCCAGATTGCCTGACTGGGGATAAGGAGGTCCTGGGTTCGAATCCCGGTTCGGGCATGGATGTACTTTCTCTCTTTATCTATCCTGTCTTTGTTTTTCCTGTGTATGAATGTGGTGTGAATGGTTGCCTACCCTATAAACGGGTCTCTATGGCACGTGTGTACTGAAGCAGTCGGACTCCACACCAAATATGGTTCAGTATGAAAAAATGGAGCACAGCACACCCCATATTGTCAGCCTAGCTGGCACATGACAAAAAAATTAAATTGATTTGAAATAAGTTCATTTTCTTGATTGAATCTTAATCATAAATTTTTAATGGAATATTAATTACATTGCTTACATGTAAAATTCATTTTTTCTATTTATGCAAAGTAATCTTTTAATACTTATGAATTCAGTTAGACGCACATTCGTTAAAAATTGCACTATTATTTAAAAAGAGCAGTTTTTGTTTTAAAAAAAAATATCTAGCTCTAATGATTTATATAATAAATTTAAGATATTAGTTCTTCACAGTTCAATTTATTAAATAAAATTTGATATTGTATACCAAATAAATAAATATACTTTGAAATAATATTTCTTTTAAGTATTTGTACTATTTGAAAGATAATAATAATAAATTTAAACCATATTTACTTCATTTTTCCAAATTCTTGATTATTGAAATAATAAGTTAATTATTCTGTATAAAATGATATGGAAATATTTTTTTTTAATTAATGGAAATAAAATAACATTCTTTTATAAAAAATTTAGATTTTTGCTCAAAAATATGTTCAATATTCTTTTAAAACAGTTTTCATTATATAGATTTTATTTATTTTTAAATTTAACTGGTTGTAATTTAAACCTAACAAAACTAAAAGTTTAGAATTTAGTACATTCATTTTTCTAACTCATTACTTTATTTTTTCTAAAAGTATCTATATCAAATCAATAATTCAAATTTAAAACATCATTTTCATATCGAAAAATGTGATTAAAAAACAATTTTTAATTGCTATTATTTTTCTTGCATTTTTACATAAAATTTTTTTAAAAATAAAGTTATTCCTTATTTTATTTTTACTGTAAAAAAGTGCAACATTTTTAAATCTTTACAAAAGTATGTCTTACAAATGTGCATTATTTTTAAAACAATTGCTTTTGTAGCGCAAAAAATATTTGAAAAATAAAAATTCAATTATTTAAGTACTAAATAGATAAAAATTTTAGTTATTTATTACCTTATCAATTCTAAAAAAATATGAATTTGTTATTATTAATACAACTTCTCACTTTTAAACTCATTAAACATTTGTCTAATTTTCAATAATTGTCATATAATTTCTTTTGCTAAATGGAATTTACAATTTTTTGTTGTTATAATTTATTATTACTTTCGTTTAATATTAATATCACATCGGTTAAAAGTTTAAGTTTTATAAAATTAAATCAAATTATGATTCTATATATTTTTATACTTATTTAAATATATATATAAAGTGGATTTGATTTTTATGTTAGAAATTTTTACTTTTTATTAATTTCTATTTATCTATTGATACAATTTACATTTAATATTTTAAAAAATTAAATTTTTGTCAGTTTCTTATCATAAAATTGTAATATGTCCAACCAAAAATTTGATTAAGATTTGCATTTAATTGTTTATCATTTTTATATTTTTTTGATACACTTTTGATTATTTTTGAATTTTTGTCGTTTTATAATTTATAATTAATTAGTTATCGTAAAATAATTTTATATTTTTTTTATACTAATAACTAATGTGAATTCATTTCTTCTATTTTTAAAGATATTTTATTTTTATTATTTGAATAATACTGTCAATTCTTTCCTATGCTTCCTAAACGTTTTTATTTCGATGTTTCATTTTAATGATTTGCTAAAATGCCAAATTAATATAAAGATTAAAGTTCATCTCAGCTGTTAACTCATTATTTGCAAATTTTCAATTTATTATTGTTCATTAGCAATAAAATTTTATTCTAGAAACATTAACAAAATACATAATTTCTTTAGCATGATATTAAAAAATATATATTTCACAATTTGTTAACATTTTCATCAATGCGCAGCACAAGTGTCCAAAACAGTTTATTTGAATGCTAATTTATTTATGCATTAAATTTTGTCACTGATAAAAGTGTTAATCAATATTCTAAGTCATGCAAAAATTAGCTGAACAATAAGTCTTGTCACCAAATTCTAAGTCTTGTTGAATGTTATCTTTAGTAAAAATAAGTTAAGGTACCAACTAAATAAAAAAATTGACATTTAGAGATTAATTGCTACTAAATTATTTCTTCTAAAACTGGCAGAGGAACAATTTGTGAATGTTACACTCCTAATTTATTCATACCTAACATCATCGGTTTTTATTTAACTTCTTTCATTATTCTCCCTTTATTAATGACGAGTAGTATGAGGTGGTTGGATAATGGATCAATAATTATATCAGATCATAAACAAATATATTTTTATTCCACTTCCCCAACCCAAAAAAGGGATGAAGCTTCATTTTACTGTCCGTTTCATATCGATATCTTGCTTGGTTATAAATGTAAGAGGTGGGATTCGAGCTGTGTATTCAACGATTATTGAATCGCAATCGAATGTTATTTCCGTTTTGAGTCTGACATCTCATAATTACATCCTTTGTGATTGTTTTTCCTAGTTTTTTTAATGTTTCCTCGCCAAGTTTTATCGTTTCTGCAGATGCTTAATTATACAATCTTTATCCGCGTGCAAAGTAGGACATTTTTTTTTCTTGTGCCTCGTTTATTTTAGAAACAAAGGACGTTCAACCCTATCAACGAAAATAAGACAACTATGTCAGTAATAATAAGTGATGACCAAAATGAGACTAAACAAATCCAGCGTGATGTTTGTTTTATTTTTTAATGCCAAGTCTGCATTTCTTTAAAAGACTTTCTGGCTTTTAAGCATCGGAAATTGAGTGCTAATTTAGAACGTTTCCAATTTAGAATAGCATAGTTTATACAATTTTTATTTTCTTCCTAGGTTACTGTTTTCTTTAAAATCGTCTCAAACGATAATTGCTTTTATTTTTGCAAAAAAAAATTTAAATGATGATTTTTAAAATATATTTTGATATAAATGAACAAATATAATTGAATAATTGTACTTGTTCATGATTGAAAAATATTCTCAATTTTCTTTGTTTTCTTATAAAATCTTAAAATTTTTAATTAATGTATATAAAATCTCTTAAAGATTTATTACCCGTTAAAGTTTCCTTGAATTTGATTTAAAGTATTTTCCATTTTTGTTTTACGTAAGCGTTGATATTTTTATTTGTGGCATTATTAGCCTAATTTAGACACACTGATAAAATTTGTATTTTACTATTTGATCATTTCTTGATCATCAAATATTTTTGCGTTGTTGATTGTATTGCATGCAGAAAAAATGACTTGCGATATTTTACATCTTCTCTTTAATGATTTTTCTGTGTCGTTTATATAAAAAAAAATCGCTATAGTAATGATATTGCACATGGTGATAGGAATTTTAGCTATGAAATTTTTTTTAATTTCTATTTAGGAGCTAACTATAGCCTAAGCTATTGAATTATCTTATTTTTTATGAAAATATTGAGCTTATTTTTCAGTTTCAGATGAAAAAAAAATTGAACGGAAAGAAAAATTAAAGAGTTTCTCCATTCAATTTGCATTTTTTACGAATTTTGCTCGAAATGATGGTTTGTTTGATTTGGCATAAAATTTAATTTCATTGAGTGCAGAATTTAGTAAGTACAAAAAAGGAAGAGTTATAAAACTATATTGCAATTTATTATATCTAACTGCTATCAACTAATCGAAATTTGGATCAACTAACAATTTGCTTAAAGGGAAAACAGAAAAATTAATGTTCATATTTTTTATTTTTCAGACAGAAATTTATTAATTTTCAAGAAGTTATATTTTATATAAAATATTTATCATAATTAGTTGTGGGGTATTGGCTTCTTACACACCATACATTGCAGTACCACTTTTTCGATTTAATTGAGGTTAAAGTACACTCCAAGTATTACTTTAACCTCAATCAAGTTGAAGCCTCTTCCCTTTCCGTCACTGACATTTATGCTGGAAATTACCTGTTAACACTTCCGCGGAAGCAGCTACTTACGCTCCAATAAACAGGTAAACATTCTCCCTAATATATTTGATTGATCACCGACATTTGAGTGACAGCTGTCAAAAACTCTTTCTAGCCCCTCCCCATAACATTCATGTGTGATGGCATGCTAGAGAACTGTGAGAGATTTCAAACATGCTATGCTTTCTTGACCAAAATACGTTGTATTTTTGTTTCAGTGACAACTTAGTAAACGGTGGTTCAATTTTTTTTTTCTTTTTTTACCACAATTTTGTCTCCTTACTGAATTATTTTTGATTTTGTGATTGTATGTATTTTTTTAAAGTTATTGTATTTAAAAATATCATGATTTATTATTAAGAATATCATTTTAGAATGTATTGCATAATTTCTAATTTTTTTTTTGTGAATTACTTTCAATCAGTAAATTTTCTTCGTAAATAAATTAATGGTTTAAAACAATTTTACATTCATTATATATATATATATACACATGAGATAGAATAGATAATAAAATCAAAACAATAATCAATAATATATTTGCACCGGTAATTTCTTAAATCATTTTATTTGAGTTATTGTGTATACTTATGCTTTCTCCAATTCCCATAATTCGCAAAATTACTATTTCACTTGAAAGAAAGCAAATGTGGCAGATAAAATTTACATATTTTTATTTTTTATATAAAAAATGTGAAATTTGCATTTTGATCACTTACAGTTTTTTTATAAATGTCACTATAATATGAAGGAAATAAATTCTAAAATATGAAATTATTGCTTAAAATTATTCACTAATTTTCTTGCATCTCATGATGTTATTAACTGTAAAATAGTGGGTGTTGGATTACGTAGAAATATCACAATTCAGTAACTTCATCTTTGGTCAAATTATACAATTAGTTGAAATTGTATGAACTGTTGAATAAACATAAATTAATCGACGAAGGCAGTAATTAGTTAATTTAATCGTTTATTTATTGTATTTTATTTATAATCTGTTAAATTGTAAAATCAACTTTAAAAAATCGTATATATTTTAAAAATATATCACGTAATCATATTTATAAAATCTTGCATTGTAATAAATAGAATAAATATTTCTTTTTATTTTAAATTTAGATTGATTTTCATTAAAAAAATACTGCAATTTGGTGGATTGTCTCACTTTTTAGCTTAAGCTCAGTTAATGTATGATCACATGACATTTTCTCTGATGCCGAATTTATAGCCAGAGAGAGATCTATGTAACTCAAACATCGTATCATTCCTAAACTATCTCTATAGGAAAGTGCCTGAAAAAATAAAAAGGTCTTTCTCGGTGTATGATACGGTAGCAAGAAAGATAGAGATATAAATTTGCGAGGCGACATCTTAAAAAGAAAAATAGCGATGTTATCCGAATATACGACGGCGGGCCGGCCACAGGCCAATGTCATCTGCAAAAAATAGGTTTGTGGCTGCTGGCGATTCGGATCAAAAGCTCCCGACGACAAATTGTCAACCGCCGATCACTGATACTGCATAAGTAGATAAGAGGAAGAAATCGCCATTTCCCTTTCGTTCAGATGACGAAGTTTCCTTTTCACTGCTAACCGTAGTGTATTTTAAAAGCAATTCTTTTTCCCTCCCCCAGCCCTCATGTTTTTAGCTTCAAGGTGGGGGGTATTCACGCCTTGGGTTTTGTTGTGATTAATGGGATGAAATCTTGCGGAATATATGAGTTTTTTTTTTCTTTTCTTCGGGGATCGTTTTCTTCGATTTTCGAACTTCGTTGATAGCTTCTTTTTTTTTCTTTTTTCGTTCCTTTCTTTTTGTCATTACCAGTTTTGAAGAATGTGTGTAAGTATTGATAGCATTATGTCCCCGCCCCCGTATCCTTATTCCCTCTTTGTCCATCAACTGAAAATACCAAAGATTTGTACTTCCGTGAAATTTCACTTTGAATTGCCACTATATTTCGCGGTTTCTCTTGCACTAAATCACACGTATTTTGAAAAATAAAGTACGCTTGATTGTGCATGCACAAAATTCATTTTATATGCTGTGTATATTATTTTACTTTTTTTTTCTCTCAATGACACATATTTTATTAGTGTTGAGTAAACTATTTTTGATTATTTGCCCATCAATCGTTCCTCAAAGGATTTATTTCTGTTTGAGGCATTGATTACATTTTACGTCCAGTTTCCAAAAAATGAAGATGACATTAGTTTTTTGTCCCTTATTTATTATTTGTTCATTCACGAGCTGCAAATTAGGTTAGTATAAATTGAATCGTGGAAGGAAATCGCAATAAAACACATGTGTTTTATTGCGATTTTATTTCGCAATTCAACTTATACTAATAATCTTTCATTTTAAGTGATTTAGTAATAATCACAAGGAAAAAACATGAAATGTCATTAATCCAATACCTCATCGTACTAAAATTAAAGATTGTAATAAAATAATCTTTAATTTTGATTGGATAAGGTATTGAACCAATGAAATTTCATACTTTTTCCTTGTGATTATAATTCAGAATTGTCAATAAGAAAACCGAATCTCTAATCGCCGTGTCCTTATTTATAAAATAGTTTTACTAAAAATCTTTGAATTAGGATAACTTAGGTTTAATTTCCTATTTATGTTTGCAATGCATGTGTATTTTGAGTAAAATAATTGGTAGAAATTAATCTTACTTATTTTGCTTAATTCATAAACTTGATTATGATAATTTTATAATAGACCTGCAGTTTTGAAAGACGATATTTTACACTATGCTTATGTATTATAAAAAATTCTGATGAATATATTCATGCACATATAACTCAGTTTTTTACGAATTATCCATGACGTGACGCGTAAATGAAAGATTTCCAAATAGGTGGCAGAACTAAAATTCACTGCCAGTTAAGCATTTTTTTTTTTTTTTTTGAATTCTTTCTCTTGTTATCACTAATATAAATTATTTTACACATTATAAATTTTACAATAGACGGGTGTATAAAAAATGTACCCACAATCAGTTATCTCCAGAAATATACAAATACTGAAATTCTAATGCTGGATTTTTCTATTATAATGCTCGCTAAAACAAAGATTACGGCATCAATATTTCTTTTATTTGATAGACACAATGTGAGATTCAAATCTGCCTGAAATCTGTGGAAACAACGTAACTAAATTCTTCTTAATTTTACTTTATTTCATTGTATTCTATATTTTCTTTGATAATAGAATTTTTTTTTCCTTTCTGGTTTCTTGAAGATTCTTCTGAATCTGCTGTTCTTTTTTTCGGTTTAATAAGTTCCACTGAGCTTTTCTCTTTCGAATTAATAAGTTATTTATTTTGCTTTGAAATGAAAATGAACTTGGATAGTTTTATTTATTTATTTTTCCTCCTAATTCAGCATACCATCACATTTGAAATTTGTGCTTGAAAAACATTTTAACTTACCCAGAATGTGAACATCCTTCATCACCAGAAAATGATTACATAATATATATTCAATGTGATATTAATATTAATAATAAAGATATAAAAATAAAATATGATTTTTAATTTTATTTGATAATCAAAAACTTTTTCTAAAGTTCTATTTTCACTATATTTCTTTATTAAACGCGTACTTTTCTTGAATATATACAATTATATGCAGTTTTCTTTGATAATCAAAAAATTTCTACTTTAAAATTCTGATTTTACGATATTTCTCCATTAGACGCGTACTTTTCTTGAATATATGCTCAAAAATCTCCATATACCTTCAAGTTTGTACTGTAAATGGATTCTCAACCCAATTATCGGATAATCTCCTTTCTTATTACTTCTAACTTTTATATTTTTATTTACATTATTTAATTAGTATATAATATCAATGATTCAAATTATTACATTAAATATTACACAAAAGCTTTTCTAACATTTTTAGATGAATTGGATAAAGTGTATCGAAAAAACTACTTTCATATTTGGTGTTTTAAATTATTATTTGATAAACATTGTTCTTAACAGTTATTTTACATTGTCATTTCTATGTGAATAATGCGTTTTGTATTAACAGAAAAGGTGTTTTGTTCCATCTCTCTAGTATGGTTTTCCAAATTCCACATTGTGGTCGGTGTTTGGTTAATGTAGATTTTACGAGCTCAAAAACGCAAACATTCATCGATGATTTAAGAGGAATATCAGTGAAGGCTTGATTTTTAATTCCTGATTTTGTTCCATTTTTTTCCTCGAAAAAAAAACAATTGAGGATTGTGATGAGTGTGGACTTGTTTTGTCTTAATGCAAATCAACGGATTGATAATATTCTGTAAAGATCTTGGATTTTTTTTTTATTTTTTATAATTAAATATTGGAATTAAGATTTATTCTTAATAGTATTTAGAATTGGTTTTGACATTTTCATCACTTTTTAATTTTATCTTATCTTTGTATTGAAAAACCAGCGAAACAATCGTTAGTCCTTTTGAAGAACATTCTTCTGATTCTTTGAGTGATGTAGTTCATATTTTTCTCTTCTTTTATGATTATAAATTTATCTTTTTTGATTGCAATAACTTAAATAGACATCACTTTTATTTATAATTATATCATTTTTCATGAATAATTCTGCTGAGTAACCTTCGTTCATCAAGAACAGCCCCGAAGCCTTAAAGTTTATGACTGACAACTATTTTGAGGCTACTAAAGGACTTTATTCTGTTTTTATATTTGTTCATCTTTTTATTGGGTTGCGATTAATGGTAGGGAGGACGAGGACGGGTGTAGGATAATTAAAAAAATCCATATATCTAAATAAAGAATAAAAATATTAGGTTATAATTTAATTCATACTCTGTTCTAGGGATGTTGAAATAAACATTCCTTCAAATAAATTTGATATTCCCTTTTTGTCATCACTTTCAAGTATTTTTTGATTGGTTACTTAAAACATTAAACTGTCTAACTTTTTGTGTTATCTCTCTCTCTCTCTCTCTCGCATCTACTTTAATTTCTATGATATCTTACTTTATTTATATAAAAAGAAATTCGTATTGATAATGATGAGCTCGTTTTGTGTTACTGAAACTGTCCTGCAATTTTTATTTTAAGTAATTCTAAAAAGTTCTTAAGTCTCGATGGATTTTTACACTAGGTTTTATTAACTAACAATTCATGATATTTTACTAGTTCCAGTATTCTTAAAGCACTAATTTAATCATTATTTTATTTAGTTGTTTTGAAATTAAAAAAAAAAAATATCGTGGCTGTTCTAGTAATTACGACTCAGATTTTATATATTCATTCCAAAGATAAGTATTTTACTTTGAAAAAACAGTTTTAAAGTGGTAAAAGATGATCCGTTTTTGTACTAACTACTTTACCTTTTTTTTTATCCTTTCGTGTTTAAAAGCGGTTTTCTTTGAGATGCTTTGCTTCCGGGCGATGAATGTAACGAAACCTTAAAAAAAATTTTTTTTCCTTCACTTTTTTGACACCTGTAATATTACTTAAGTTTTGTGCTGTGGTAAAGAGTAAAAAATAAAGAACAAAGAATAATTTGTTGGAAAAAAAATTTCCCTAATTTTTTTTTTCTTTTTCATCTTTCTGGTTTTACTTAAAGGCAATATTTATCTTGGATTATGTTCCTTGTTTGCTTATGTGTGTGTCGTTTGGTTAAGGGTGAAAAATCTGCAAAGAATGAATTTTTTTTCTGGGGAAAAAAAGTGAACTTTGAAAATTATTTTGAAAATTTAAAGCTTTTTCCAAAATTCATTTTTGTTATTTTCTGAGTGTTTTTATCTAAGTATTTGATTATAAATATTCTATCGTTTTGGATTTATTGTGTTCTACACGCTATTGAAGTAAACAAAGCAAAGGATAAATATTTTAGTTTTCAGGAAAATAATTCATTTCAACTAAATATAAAAATTATAAAAAAATTTTTTATCATTATTAATATAGTTCTTCATTGAGAAATTGTGAAGACAAAAACGTAAACGAGGATAAACTAATGTACTGAAATAAAGTATTTTAATAGTAGCTTGTAGCTTATATATATATTTATTTTATTTATTTGTTTACATTTTACTTTTGTTTACTGAATTTTTAAATTTATTTTTATTTTTTGCAATCTTTATTAGTTGTTTTTTGAAATAAAAATTTTTTATTTTTTAATAATGCGAATTTATTTTTGTAGCAAAATATTTGTTTTATCATAAATCTTTTATACCAGAAAACAATATAGATTGAATGATAACTCTTTTTCTAAGCTCCCAACTAATTTTATTATATACTATCCTTATAATATAGTATGATATCTTATATGATATCTTAATTATATTCTTATATTTTTTTTTTATATTTCAAATTATGATTGTAAATTAATTATAATAAGGCAGAGGTTTTGTATTTCCTATTTTACATTCAATTGCTTATAAAATACATTGCCGTTATAAATCCAATTTATCGCGACAATGTATTTATTGCGTCAATTATATTTTAATAATATACAAATATAATAATGAATATAATAAATATATTGTAAAAATATAATAAAAAGAAAAAATAACATAGTTTTTTTAAAAATTTCTTTCATTTTTAATTAGTAATTCTAAATTTGTTAAACTATCTTTGTATAATGTAAAGATAATACACAAATAAATCGATATGTTTTATATTCTTGGAAGCAAACTACCTGGAGTTAATTGCTTCGAAAAACTTACCTAACGATTTAGTTCCAATTGTCAATAATTGAACTTGATCAAAAGATTTTTATAATTACATCCTAGGCAGCGCAGTTATCTTTTGATGTTATAAGAACTTGTTCTAAAACCAATTACATCAACGAAGCGCCAGTTTCTCAAATTATTTTATTTTTATATATTGTGTATCTTACATATTTCTTGACTCTGAGAAAGCACTTTGTGTATTTCTTCAGGGATCTAAGGCTCACGGAATCAAGAGGCCCAGGACGACCAACAACCTTCACAGTGAGAAGCCGGTTTCCGGCAACGAATCCAATATCCCTCCTTTGTTGATGATGAATTCTCAGCTGCTAGCTCAACATCAGCTGCAACAGCTACTGCAGCAACCTTCGCCTACGCAGCTGCAACAATTGCTGCAGCAACAACAGTCCATTTTCCTTCAACAGCAACAGGTACAAAGTCTTGTTTCGTCACAGGAAATATTTCATTTTACATTTTAAGTGCTGAAAATATTATTTTGTTATCCTTTGATTTTTTTGATATATTTCTTAATATTTGGCTTCAGTTTTTAAACTTTGCTATTTAATGTAGGTTGCAATTAGGATATCCTTTACATTTTATTAAAGATGTATTAATTTAAATTAAAAATTTCATTCTTTATTTATATGAAGCAAGTTTAATGTTCTTTTTTAAAACTATAACTACTTATCTGTTTCAGTCATTGGCTGTGATGTATTTTTATTCATATATAATATATTTAATTAATCTTTTAAGTAATATATATAATGAAGCAAAAATTAGGAAAAATATAAAGATTGAAAGATGACTATTATTCTTATGTATTTCACATTTCAAAATTTCTTTTGTCATTAAAACTACAAAAAAATTGTGTGACTCTATATTCGTTTTTATTTATTTAATACTACAATATTTTTGGTGTAGTACATTTCATTTAAAGGACTTAATATTCATTAAGATTATTTTTTACTATGCATTCCACTATAAATTATTTTGTACTATATATATCAATTATTTTACTTCAGCAGCAACACCAACAGCATCAACAATTGAAACAGTTAGAATCCGTGATACCACACATCCAAGAGCAAATCAACCTCAATATAATGCAACAAAGTCAAATATTACATCAGCTGAACGGATTGAATAACGGTCTGCCTGGTCTTGGTTCTTCTGACAAGAAAGTGAACAGGCAGCAGCTGCAGCTGCAACTTCAACAACTAGCCTTGCAGCAGCATCAATTGATGCAACAGTTACAGCTTAGCAACAGGCAATATATGATAAACCTCCAACCATTTATGCTTCCTCAAGGTAAAAATTATAATATGTTGATGATATTGATAAAAAGATTTTTCATGTCGCAAAAATGAGGCCATTTAAGCAACTATTTGATTTGAACAAGCATATTTTTTTTTATTTGCAATATATTTTTATCTTTCAGCTCCTACATCAAATTAATTAAAATGATTTACATTGATATGATGTTATACATTAAATATATTCGGCATACAATCAGTGTAATATAAATATAATCCTTTGTATATTTTTATAATGGATTTTTGATTTAGAACCTGTCTCGTAACTTAATCCTGATTACCTTTAACGGTCGTTAAAGTGCTCTTTAATCACTCGTTAGATAAAACATGTTCTTAAAATTTAATTGGAGTTTATATGTTTGATCGTTAGTGCTAATCAAAGCTTGATATAACTGGCACTTGATAAACATCTAAAATGGAATGATTATATTGAGCAAAAATACTGGTTCCTTCAAATGTAATACAAAACAGCACATATGCAAATAATGTTCAAATGTATTTGCAAAAACAATGTATTTGCAAAAAAATGCATCCCCTTTCTATCAATTAAATTTTCTATTAAATACCATGTATGATTACCATTATTTTACCATTTTATGATCTCTTGAATTAATAGGGTTTTACAAATCATAAAACGCGTGGCATGAAAACCAGATTTTTTTCTTTTTTTTAAAAAAAAAAATTGGTGATTAATTTGATTAGATCATCTCAATTTAAATTTAATTAAGTTTCATGTGAATGTGTATGCATTTACATATTTGCAAAAATTTATGCATTCGTCAAACTTTTTGCATATTACTTTATCATTTATCCCCCAAAAAGTATTTTTTCTAAAAAAATATATATTTAAATATTTATCAAATTATAGTTTGGTTAAAATTATAAATTAGATCATAACAAAATGTGAGATTTGTATTTTGTTTTATTATTTTTCCTACACTTGTATTTAATAGTTAAAGATAATTATTAAAAAAAAGAGTGAAATGAAGTGTTAATATTCCTCTTGTAATATTTCTCAGTATTTTTATTTTTATAGTTTTATATTAAAATGTGATGGAATAATGTAGGAAAAAAGTAATTATAATAATATATTTATTATAAAAAAAATAAGAAAAGTAACTTGCTCCTAATAGGTAAAAATTGCATAAGTTATACTGAATTATAATGGCATGTCTTATGCAGCATAAACTTTTTCTTAATATTAGAAATTTGTTCTTTATAATTGGTAATCAATTACTGGAAATGTGTTTTTTCATAAATAATATCATTTCTTGAAAATCATAAAAGATCTCTAAGGATTCACCATTAGTTACAGTATAATCTACCTAAGAGTTGAAAAGGTATTAAATGTAAAAAAAAGACTTGAAAAAATTCCTAAATTACTGCTGAAAATCCTTTTAACGATGCCATTCTATTTTATATATATTTATGAAGATGTAATCCTTATTTAACATGTATTTGTGTGTGTGAATGCCGTTGAAAAAAAAAATTATTTCTTCCATTTCCGTAAACTTATAATCTCGCATTAAATCTCGTGTCTCAATTTTAATTAAGTTTCTTTCATCTCTGCCCAAGCTTTGCGCAATCAGCAAGAGATAAATAATATATATTCGGTACATAAGCTCATGTGCACTTATAATGTTTTTTAAATATCATGTACTTTTCGCGAATCCGTGTGAAAAAAAAAAAAAAAAAACATAACGAGGACATAAGAAACTCTTCTTCAGACGTTTTAACAACTCATTTGGTAAAGATTTTTGTCCGTTAAAAGCTCTTTTCTGCTTTCTATTGGCGATCATTTTTTTTTAAATGCTGTCCCCTTTGGTCTTAAAAGCATTTATAATACATAAATATATCTCATCTTAAATCTTATAAGCTCGCAAAATAATTCCTTTGATATAATTCGGAAGTGGTTATAATTCAGAGGAAAAAGGGGGAAAAAACGTTTTCTTTCACAAAGAAATATTTTAAATGACGAAGAGCAAAAACAATGAAAGAAAACGATAAAGTATCATGTATTTATTAAAAATCGCAGCGAATTATAAGTTCATTAAGAATTAAGGCTCATAAAACAGTGGAGAAGAAAAAAAAAATTAATAACATTTTCGCTGACTATTGAATTATGTTCTTAGAAAATCGACAATTTTTTTTTCCATCATAAAAGGAAAAAGTGTTCATTTTCGATATAAACACACATATCATATCCTTTTAAAGATATTATTACTTTTCTTTTGAAAGAAAAAGGATTAATAGCATATTTTACATGGGGATTAAAAGAGATTCAACGATGTTTACCTTGCGTTAGTAAATTAGATATCGTGTTTGGGCAAATATAATTTTCTTATCTTTTTCGCAAAGAAATATACGAGAAATGAAACAAATGTACAAATATTCTGGCAGCTTCTTCAGTTCCTTTACGAAAAAAAAAATTCTCATTAACTAATTTATTATTGTCCATTTCTGTTTGACCAGATGCTAATATACCTTGAAAAGGTATTATAACACACAACGTTAGGGAGCTTAGATTTTAAATCACTGTTTCTTGAATTGCTCTCTGCATGTTGATCCAGAGGGGGCAGGGGGAGGAGGAGGCAAGGTGAAGAAAAAAAAGAACGTAATGAACAAAAGTCCTTGATAAATTTACCGAAAAGGTTTTCGAGAAAAATTAAAAATTAAAATAAAAAGGCGAAAATTTGTCTCCCTAATTTCGCGATTTTAAAGACTCCGGGATTAACTTAGGACCATCAATTGTGATTTTAATTAACAACTTTAATTTATTTACTTTGAAAGAATACCTTCTCCCCACCCACCTTTTATTCCTCCCCTTTCCCATCCATACTCCCATTTTGATTCCCCCCCACCATCATTTCTCTCTCTTAATGCACTTTTCTGAACATTTTTTACACTCTTACAGTCTTCGTAAATAAATAAATAAATAATTCTAAGTCAATTAATGATTAGAGCTTAGCAACAAACGAAATGTTTATGAGATAAAGATGACTTAGTCTAAAATATTTTTTAATTTTTTTTTTTTAAATTTCTTCTTTCTTTTTTTTATTTCTTTCTTCGCTCAGGTTAATCGCTAATAGTTTTTTTATAACTTTTTTTTATTCATTTTTGCACGAGCATAAATCTAGGGACTTTTCTCTAGGCATTTCGAATGTTGATTAGGGTTCGAAGAAAAACAGAACTGTTTTCTTTACTGTAGTTTTACTGGATGAATTATTTCTTTTTTTTTTTTTTTAACTACTTTATTTTTGTTTTGTTCTACTTTCATATTTATGCTTTGTTTGCTCGTAATTTTTTTTTAAATTCTAATTTTATGTGTTTATTTTCATGCTCACTCCCTCATTTTGTTTTAAAGCGTCTCAATTAGTAAAAATGCTTTTTAAAGCTTTCGTTTACTAATTTGTTTTCTTTGAGGATGAGGGAATTATTTTTTCCATTCTTTATCATTCTCCTGAGTGATTTTAAAGATTACTTAATGATGAGAATTTAAAAAGGGGGAAAAAAGTTTTTCCTATTTTTATGCAAATGATGTTTTGCTTTTAAACAATGAAGTCCTTTGATGACGATGGCGCCATTTCGCTTTTAATAAAAATTTATAACCTGCGAAAATTTTTGTTGCTGATTTTCCGCCATTGCAATTCTTTTTTATTCCTTTAATTTTAAATTACTAAATAAATAAATCCTATTTTAAAGCAGGAAAAAAAAATATATTACGCTTTCAATTTAGATAAGCCGTAAGGTATTTTCATGTAATCAAAGATTTCTAAAAAATATCTTCGTGACAATCATTGAACAATGAAATCTCAAAATTCTTTCGTAGTTTCTAAATTTGTAAAAAATTAAATATTTTACCTGACTTATGTTTACGTATTTATCAAGAGTAAAATGCTTAGAAAACATTTGGCAATTATTCAAAGAATGTAATTTAAACTGCTTGTCATTCTGATTATGTATCTGCTAATAATTAAAAGTAATTAAGAAAATTCTGGGAACAATTCACACTCCATACACGGAGTAACTTTCCTATTAAGTTTCTTTTTGAATTTAGCACCGATTCATCATAATTTCTTTCAAATTAAGTTAAATAATAAGAATGCCAACTAATATGCTATACTTTTCTTTTAGCAAAATTTGAGGATTAAATTTAATTTTAGAATTTCTCAAAATGTCTCTAATTTTATTTAGTACTTATTTCCAAGTTATTTTTAATTTAAATCCAAGCACATTCGACACATCTCGAAAAATAACCTTATAATTAACTGCATAGAATAATGGCTTCCTGTCAAATTCATTTAATTTTTTTTTTGTAATTTTTTAAATAATGATATAGGAATTAAATAATACTATGAGAATCATTTTGTTGATATTCTCCGCTTAATGGTATTACAGGAATAATAAAAATTTGTACATAATGCATCGTATTTTGCGTAGAATTTAAAGGTAATATTTTTAACAAAATTTTAAGTTCATATCTTAATGTTTAACAAGCATTCACTATATAAGTAAAATTAAAAAATATTTTGCCAAATTTTATTTGTTTTTTAGTGGGAATTTGCCTTGCGCTATATGTACTTCTAAATAACATTTCAATAGATAAAGCATACTTGTTTCCATCCTTATTGAGCTCAAAACAGTTAATTTTCATGTTGTAATTAAGTAAATAGATTACTTTTCTTTTTTATTAATAAAACCAGTTTTCGAGCTTAAGTGTTTGTTTATAAATAAGAAATACATTTCAACTAAATGTATGATGTATTATTCATTCTTACATGGATAAAAAAAATTATCACCGAGTCTCTTCTGGAAAATAATGCTGTGACATTTTGTAAAATTGGGTAAGTATGGAAACATCAAGGTAACTTGCTTATCAATGGATTGTTCGTACGAATTGTCTTTACCATTTTGAAAAAAATGGGTAATGGTAGTCTTATAAGATTACAATCTTTGCACGCGAATGATAATACATAATCATTTTTAGTTTTTAATATTTCTCACAAGAAAATATATTCTTTTTCTTCCTGAATCTCTCAATATTCTCCATTCGCAATTTAATTTGCTGCCAAGGTAGATTCTGTAAAAAAAAAAAAAAAAAAAAAAAAAAAAAAAAAAATGCTTATTTTTATACTCGCTTTTGTACTTTTACAACAAATTATTATAATTTCTTCGTCTTATCAGGTCTGAACGCCAATGATGCATGGAAAGACGGATCTGGTGATGAAGGTGGTTCCAACCTGAATGGTATCATGCACGGGGGCTCTCCAGGAGGTGGCCGACCCCTGGTGAATGGTGCAGCGCCCCAGCACGAAATCTATTCCGTTTCTCCTGTGAGTACGGCTTCTTCTTCCTCGTCCCAAAGAAGCCTACCTCCTACCCCAAAAGATGACCAGAGGCAATGCTCTACTCCTCCTAGCCACGCATTGTACGGGCATGGGGTGTGCAAGTGGCCCGGATGTGAAGCAGTGTGCGACGATATCCAAGCTTTTAAAAAGTATGTTCCATCCCCATTTCATTGCTATTATTTTTTTCTCCAAAATAATCATGGTCTGCTTTAATCATTCTGTTCATATTTTATGCATATTCCTTCTTGATGCTATACTGCAACTAATTTTCATATATACATATTTTAAAATTTGGAATTAAATAGTTCCTGTAAATGTTTTTTTAAGCAATTTTTGTCAATGGCTTAAACGATGTTTTAAATAAAAAAAGGGGGGGGGAGCTTATTTTGGAAACCTATTTTCTGATGGACAGTTAGGAACCTAAGTGTATCAAATCAGATTGAATTTAACTGCTTCTTACTTCAATTAATCATTTTGGGAATTATGGAATTTGCCTACCATAAAATATTTTTATGAGAAAAGAACTTATGACTTCTATATCTTGGAAGTTTAGTAGTTCGTTCTTTTTTTATATATCAGAAGTCAAGACAAAATATGTATAGTTGTTTATATTTTAAAATTTGCCATCTAAAATTATTATTGAGCAGATAATCATTGATGAATTTAATATCCTATATTAACGAAAGTTTTATAATCGATTTATTTTAATTTCTTTGAATGTGTATTTCTAGGAATTTTCGAAGATTATTGATAGTTTTAGGTCTCTGAACTGGGCCTAATTAAGAATATTGTTCGTTTAATTTTTTCCTGTCCGCTAAAAGAACAAAGTTCCTAAATTTATGTATAATAACGATAAAAAATTTTCTTTACAAGTTTAACTTTTCAAATTCTAAATTTCTTATTTCCATAAAACATTTTCTTTTTACTATCAAAAGTTTATAAATATAGGTTACTAAGTAAAAAATATATGGTATACCAATTTCTAATTGCAGAGTAAATGTCGCTTATAGATATTAAAAACAACAATAAATTATCTATTTTTTTAGTTACATAAATATAAAAATGAAAAAATGGAACATGTTATACATATCAAAATATGATTTTGTAACGAAAAAATGCTGTTATACTTATATTTATGATATATTTATTTAACACTTTTTTAATGGATACTTCCTTGATAAGTGAAGAAACGTCAAAATATGAAATAATCTTGCAAATAAGATAAATGTCAATATGCTTAAGATTTTTAGCCAATAATATTTTTCTTTTCTTCTCAATGCAATAAATTAAAAGGATTAATTTATATTCTTCTAAATCATTGTAATTAAATTGATGATATCAAATGTGTGTGCGTTAGAACATTGTAAAAATTGTTGAATTTTGATTTTGTTTCATGAGCAGGTCGGTAATTAATAATTTGTTGTCAAAAAACTTCTATTGATGTGAAAATTATAACATGAATCGAAAGTCGATTATTAATAATTTCAATTTTTTGGGTTTTATGGGTTTTATAAAACCTTAATCCTTTCCCGAATTTGAGGCCTCACTTGATTGATTATGTAATGACTTATGTGTTTTGCCTGTTTTTCAATATTTATTTAAGTATCAATTGAAGGATATGATTATCCTTCAATTGTTATTCAATTTGAACTCCAATTGAAGGAAATGAATATCGATTAGGATTACACTTTTCTTTCTAAAAATAAAATGTTACTTTTGTTCATAGATTTGAATATTACACCAAGTATTGTTGAGTTAGAGCTGTACTCTTGCGTGTGATTTTTGATTTTCAGTGCCTGATAGATTTTGTTACTCAATAAGCAAAGGTCATAAGCTTTAAGCACACACACATTTAATTCTTTAAGTTTCCTCTATTGCATCGAGAATCCAGAATGTATATGGCGCCTGTAATTATTAAGTACTGAAATTTTTCATCCAATGAGAGAGAGATTTATTATGTGTCAAAGGTAAACAAAAAATAATTCAGCACATTTTAGGCACAATATGGTTGGCAATTTAAAGTCTCACAATTATTTTTCTTAGTTTATTTAAATTATTAATATTTTGATAAATTCTTTTAAAACGAAAAATTCTCCCCTTTATACGATTATTCAATATTTTATCGCTTTGAGGATATATACCTGTAAAGTAAGAGTAATGAAAAGTCCTGTAGTCGGTCGTTGAGCAGCTACCATGGATGTAATAGTTTGGAGAATATTTCCTTCCTCTCCAGATCAAAGTCAAAATTGAGGGAGTGGATCCTTTGGGGGTGTCATCTATCGGGGGAGTCTTACAGCAAAGGCATACTTTCACCTTAGTGGTACTCTGATTATAAAAAGGAGCTCCCTTCTGACTTAAATTCGTACAGCCGTCTGCTAGGGAGCTTAGCTTGTCCAATTATCATAAATAACAAAAAACATACCTATAGAGGATTATAACTCTATTTTTTATGTTGTATATATTCTTTGCGAATAACTAACCAAAACTAACTTTTTGAGACTCACATTTTATTAATTTCTGTAATACTTTAATTTAAATTCGTTTATTGGTTATAAACCCAGTTTCGATAGCAGGAATAGAATCTTTCTTCTGTTTCTTACAGACACCTAAATTTGGAACACCAGTTGGATGATCGGAGTACGGCCCAGGCTAGAGTCCAGATGCAGGTAGTGTCTCAACTGGAGCTCCAGCTGTCGAAGGAGAAGGAGCGTCTCCAAGCCATGATGCAGCATCTCCACATGAAACCCTATTCGAACAGTAACAGCACCACCAATGGAAACGGGTCCTCCAACAGCAACAACCACCGCAGCTCGCCCTCCAAGTCGGAAAACGTAATTAACCTCCTTCATATAATCTAACCGCTTAATGACTGCTTTTATTGCTTTCTGACGGATGGCTATTAAAAAGTTGCGATTACCGATAGGGAATTTCTGTATTTCGCTAAGTGTTATTAATTGGCGACGAATAGGTGATCCCGGAAGACTTCTGTCGGAGATAATGTGAAAAGTTCTTTTGATTGCTGCAGATGTATGTAAAATTATCTTTCTAAGATTCTGTGCTTACTGGGTTATCTCTTCCCTTTAATGAATCCTCATCACCCTCTTCAAGAAACTAACCTCGTCTCTGTACAGATTAGTTACTTCGAATTTTCTCTCTTTACCTTTTATTTGGGATAATTTGGAGATAGTATTTTGAAACTCACTAAATTGCGCAATGAATATCCTAAAATAGTATACTTAGTATTTTAAAGTTATTTGAATTTAAATGAAAACTACTCTTATGATCTTAATTAAACTTAACTTCCGATCGTAGATTAATTTATTTGATAGTTCCCTAATTTGCCGTTTCATCGGATGTTTTAAATGTAAAAATACTCTCAAAAATGATATATCATAATGGAAAATTAAATTATTTTTTTTCAAACCACAGATATGTTTTAAATTTCTAAAAAGTAGAATGTACTTCAGTATTTATTCCCTATACAAGTGAAATATTTTTTACGTTTCATTTAAATATACTAATTATTTAGTACACAGTTTTAAATTGTATGCGCCTTATACTACCTCAAACAGCTCTGTTTATGTGTCTTATACTACTGAAAAGCGTTCTGTTTATGTGCCTAATGCTACTGAAAAGTGCTCTTTTTATTTTCTTTATACTATTGCAAAGTTCTCTTTTTACATAAGTGAAGAAATTAAATCAATAAAAATTTGCAGATTGCCATCACTTTGAAAACATTAGTACATCAGTTCATTTATTCAATCATTTTAAAAAAGAATCTATCTTTTCCTTCATAATAATTCTCAGTGTTAGTTGTCTATTTGAGAAGTTACTTTAACCATAAATTTTATTAATATTACGTTTTATTAATTTTGTAGACTTAAAATGTTTATAAATGAATATATTATTAAATGTTCCTTTTAACTATTTCTAGGGTATTAGCTTGATATCTTTCTAATTATTTTTTTTAGCTTTATTTAAGTCGATTATAAAATGTAGTTAAAAATATAATTTTTCATATTAAATTCTGATCTTGTCAAGCTCTGGTTTGTTCTAATAAAGTTAATCTCCCAAGGCAATGGTGCTTAATGCATATAAAATGAGTTATTAAATTAACTAATAGCTTTATGAGATCATCTATGAGAATGACTTATCTAATGCATACTTTGTGTTTTTTTTTTTTTTTTTTTCATTTGTAAATTGTTGCTCTGAAACTTCCGAGAATCATATAAATGACGTTTCAGAGCATGATGTCCAGCATGAAGCCTGGTGCTCCAACGTCCCCCCAGATGGCTCTCGTCCCGGCCGTGAGCAGCTCTCCACCCGCCCTGTCCGCCGTCATGACGACCATGTCCAACGCAGGGCCCCTTATGGCCGCCGTCCCCCAGAGGCTGGGGCCTCCACCCCCGCTCCACCCACCCAACCCCAACACTATGGGCCCCGTCCGGCGGAGACTCAGTGACAAAAGCTGTCCGCCCCTTTCTGGTAAGTAAATTTGACCACTAGGAAGTCTAATCAGTTTCTTATATAGCACATTTAAATTTTAATCAACATTCTCCAAATTCAGTACTTTGTATTTATAATTATTTTTAGTCTATACGCGCTATTTGCTTGTGGTGTTAAATTTATGTAGTTAAATTTGCTGAATTCAAGTGTACATTTAATATGAGAAGTTGTTATCAGCAATTAAGTTGTTTCGAATTAAATTAAAAAGTAAATTAATTGCAATGCAATTAACAATTATTTTCCATGAACGAATATTCTTTTCGAATGGCATGATTTTTCCTTTTGCAAATTTCAAATAATTCGAAAAATCATACAATTTTTTTAATTTTTTTTTTTTTTTTTTTTTTGTACGATTTATTATTATTTTATCTACATTACTTTGAAATTAGATTTTTTGCTATTAAAATCTAATAGTGTTGTTATGCAAACTGTATACACTGAATTAACTTCAAGTGAATTTCCCGTAAATAATGTTTGTTTCTATATTTTATAGAAAGTATTTATTTATTTTTTCACTTTTTCCTAAAAATCATTAAGAAATTCGGTTTTAAGAATCAGAACGATAATTTTTATTATTTTTTATTGTGTATTATTTTCACGTTGCAAGTAGATTTAAGGAAATATTCTGCATTCAGAAACTGTATTGGTGCATTATGTCCAGGTATTTAATTTATTTGTACAATTTTAATAATTGAATTTTGGTTTCCAAAAATATAAAACTTAATAGGTTTCATTGCAAAAGCAATTAAATTTAATGACATTTTTTCGTGTGGAAATATACTAATAAATTCATTGTTCCAAAGTATAGATTACTGAATTTGAAGCTTAATTATTGACAAATTATTTTCAAAATGCACATTAAAATATTTTTGGGACTTAATAAAGGATACAAAAACTCATGGTATTTAGTTTGCTAAATTGCAATAAAGTTTTGACAAATCCAAGAAGTTCTTATATTTATACTGGTAATAAAATGGAGTATACATCAATAATTTAAAATACATCGTGTAGAATAAATATCAAAATATTTTTTTTAAATAATTAATTTTTTACTTGATTGCTTAAACTTGCCTTATTAATTAATCCAGCTGATATCTCAGATTGAATTCTTCAATAAAACAGACACTGTTGCTATTTCTATTCGTACGAGTTCGTGTCTAAATGATTCTAGAACTTATAAGAGCTGTATCAGTAATACCATCTGTCGTATGTATTCGTGTTTTTGGTGGTACTTTAAAAATAATAATGGTATCGCTTCGTTCTCCCTTGGCACTGAATCGAGGTTCGATCCTCGGGTTGGACAAAGTGGATTCAGTCTTTCATCCCTTCAGTGAGTCGATAAAATTGAGTACTAAGCATGCTTGGGAACTAAACGTTGGGAGTTTCGCGTTAGGGTTCGCGCACCCTAGGGCTCTCGAAAACAGGTGTGCGAACTATAGGCCTTGCCTCCCAACTATTGGGTGTCTTCCCACTAAGCTCAATTTAGTTTAAAATTAAATAAATTTCCAAATTAACTATATAATTTTCAGCAGAAAAGTTATCACTATCTCCCATATTTTAATAATCGTACACTTATATATTATAATTTCACAAATTATGCGATTGAAATCAATTATTAATTGTCGAATTAAGATAGTGAGTTGTAATAAACTTACATTTTGAACGCGAAGATTTTTTTCTTTGCATAAAATTTAATTTTCAAATCCTTTAAGTTATATTTTCTTTTATGGTGTTAATTTCTTGATATTATGTAGCAATCTCGATGGCTTTAAATTTTATAAATCATTTGATTTGGGAAGGAAAAGTTTATATACAAAATAACTCCATTACAAAATGAGGAGTGCTCAATATGCAGATGCTGTTCTCGGCAAAGTAGAACAAATTAGAAGAGTGGTTTTGACTCCTTTCTTCATCATATCGTGAAGAGGGTGGGGGAGGGGTAAAAAATAAAGGACAGGCAAGTTTTAAATAAACGACATAGCCATTACCTATTTGATCAATCACATGAAACTTACCACCACCCCTTTCTATCCACCTTCCCGGGTGGCCCACCCACTAAAATGAGATGAGAAACGAAATGAGAAAAAAAAAAGGGAAAAACAATTTTTTTTCCCTTCTAAACCCCCAACTTTGGACGTTTAATAAGCCATCAATGCCAATATGAGCGAGGTTGAAAAATGGTAATGACTTATTATTTACTCAATATTTCATCTTTCAAATTAATCAAAAAGCAAAAAGACCTGGTGGAGATGATAAAAAAAAATGAATAAAAAGAGAAAAACACAAAACAAAATCAAAAAAAGATTTTTTTTTTCCAGCGAACCTAAGGTACCAAACCCTGTTTAAATTCGGAACATTTTGAATAATAATAATAATAATAATAATCTCTAAAAAATGTGCCTTTTATTATTTTTTAGCTGGGTGGAATGCGAATAAAAAAATTAAATCGATAACGATGAAGTGAAGTGAAGTAACAGAAGTAATGAGGTTCCGTAGAAGAGCCACGTCGTTTCTCGATCATAAAAACACTAAATAATTTATTGGGCAGATCAGGGTATTAGCCGTCCAAACGGGCGAACCCCACCCAAGCCCGGGTAAAAATGAAAAGTCGCATGTGTGCATGTGTGTGTATGCGCGCTTGGCGTGCGTTTATGCATGCATGCCATTAAATCACTTAATGGGGGGAACGATGCTGGTGATTTATAAGTCATCAATCAGTCCGGTTTTGCGAAATTTATAATAATAATGCATTGTTTGTGCCAAAACCAGATGATAAACTGTGATTTGGCGAGATTTTTTTATTCATTCGCCAAAACTCATTTACTTTCCTCTAAAAAAAGAACACGCCGAGGGAAGAAAAAAATTAAACAAAGAAGGAGGAATAGATTAATTTTGAAAACTTTAAATCTGTAACTTTCTTAATAAATAAAATATTTTATAAGCGGTAGCTGCGGACTATTCCCACGAAAATGTAACGATTTTAATGAGCTTAATGAATTGATTAAAGGTCCTCTTATTATTTTTCATAGACTTTCCCATTCTTTATTGCTAACAGTTAGAAAAAAGGAGAAGAAAATTATTAAGAGAATGAAAAGAAGAAAGCGGAGTGAGAGAAAAAAAAACATCTCTCAAGAAAATTATTGGCGTTTCGCTTTTTTTTTTTTTTTTTTTTTTTTTTTTTTTTTCTATAAACTTGGCAGTTATGTGCAAAATGCGACAAAAAAACTTTTTTTCTTTTGTATTAATTGAAATCGCAAAAACAGTTTTAAGTAATTTTTTTTTTTTTTTTTTAACATTTATTCCCATTTTTGGAGGTTTAAGAAAATGAATGTTAGTTGGAATTTATGTATATATATATAAAAAAAAAGAAAAGAAATAAATTCGTCATATGAAAATAATTCATTTTAGCCATGAACAAATTTCAAGGTAATGAAGAAATATGACGAGTTTTCCACTTTTTACTTTTTCTCATTCATTACTCTTAATTTTTTTCCCAAAAAAATAAACGCCATTTTTAATAAATTAATTGAGACTTGTCTCTGAAGTCGGAATCCGAGATACTCAATCGATAGTGTTGGTTTTACGTCCTAATCATATCCGCTGAATGTGAAATAACATCATATTCATTCATCATTAAAAATTAACTGAATTAACAATTTAAGATTAACGATATTTTTATTTTCGTGTACAGTAAGTCAAAATTTCATCACTCATGGCTCGTTTTGTATTTATAGAAATAAAATTTAAATTCGAGTTTATTTTACTACACTGAAAACCTTGAAGCAATTTATGACTTTCATTTACTATCTGCTTAATGAAGTAGTTTCCAAATTTGAAATTTATTATTTTTACCTAATATACTAATAAAATATTGCTGCATCAGTAAGTATTATAATTAATTACTGCTTCTTATTTGGAATTCTCAAAAATTTTCGTAGCGTTATTTATTTATTTCTACCCGAGATTTACCTTTATAGAACTAGTATTTAGGTAACTATTCACCAATGTAAACATCGTTCATATAGTCAAAAAATCCTATTAGATAAATTTGTCAATAATTTTTTTCTATTGAGTCTTGTATGTCATAAAGTGTCCTATGGATTTGAAATTTAAGGATTATTTTTAGTTACAATAATATTCAATACAATTATTAGAATTTAACTCAAATTTTAATTTTCCTGGGTTGAAACTATTTAATTGTGCGCAGTATACCTTATATATAGTTCTGTTTGTGTGCGTGAATCTTATCTGACATTAACAATTTCAAATCTTAATACTCTCTCTTTTAGAAAACTGCTTTTGTATACTTTATTTTTTTAAACATAACTCAGAATATGCAAATTATAAATTTGATTAATAAATTTTAATACACAATATGTTGTGAGCTATCATAAATATGTGCGTCTTTTAAACTGTGTGCCCGTATTTTCTATAAACATTCATATTTCACAATTTAAAATTTGAAAATCTTAACATAAAACAGTAAGTTATACATCATTCTTCGAATATAAAATCTTGATTAGTTTCATACTTCAAATAATATCATTTGTATTAAAATGATGCTTAAAACTATGTAATTTAAATGCATTATCTCAATGAAACAATGTGACAAGAAATAACGCGAATTGAGTATTAATTTAACGGGAAAGAAACTTATTCAAACAATTTTATTTGTAAAAATTTCAGAATTTATTAATTTCATGACCTTTGGTTATTTTCAAATATTTGTTTCAAAACTTTTAGTGATTAAAAAAAAATTTTTTTTCACAAATTTTTGTTTACTATACCATCTATTTCCTTTTAATCATAACCGCAATATCCTTGATCTTTGGGAGCAAGCTTTGTTAAAATAAAAACTAAGAACTCTCTAAAATTATTCTTACAAGGGATACATGTGGAAAAGCGGTTGGTTATTTTTATAATTTAACATTTAATATATTTCCAGCCCTGGGAGATACTGACCGTTGCTGGACAACCAAAGGTCGCTTTGCCCCGTCCGTCAACATCCCAAGACATTCATTATGTAAATATGACGTTACATTCTTAATTCTTATCCTCACTGAATAAAAAATATTTTGTGATAATAAGAAAGGAATAAAGCGCATTTTTTCTTTGTAAAGCATGTCTTTCGGGAAAAAAATAGAATGCATTTGCAAAGTTGATTCTTCATTTTGAGAATGTAACAATTATTAAGAAATAATAATAATAATGCACAAAAATATCAATAAAAAAACTAATTGTTAGTAACGAATGAATATATGAAAATTTTAAAGTGGATGGTTGTGAGAATGTTTAAATTCTGTTTTTTTTCCCTAGATATCCTAAATAATTTTATAGTTTCAGGTTGAAAATTTTTCCACGTCATGTCCTAAAGAGTTTTAATGCTATAGTCTCTCATCGAGTTCATGGAAGAAATATAATTAGTATTGATTATTCTTTTAGTGTGAAACATTTTTCGTTTAATAAAAGATATTTTTGTGAATACTGAATGCATATATAAATCATTTTACTTTTAAATCCCTAATTAATGCGTATATATAATTTTTTTTTTTTTTTTTTTTTTTTGGTTGTCCTCCGGATTTTTGTTCGAGGTTAAATTGAGAATGGATTAAAATAAAAATAAAAAAAACTGTTTTGAAATTCATTTTGAAATTTTGATTATAGTGTGTTTGTAATTAATTTAAAAATTGATTAATATTGATAAGAATTATACTGTAAAGTTGCTTACATCATGTTATAATTAAACCATAACATTCCACACTCTGAAACATTTCCCACTTCAAGAATGAAACGTGTCGTTCTTTGTTCTAAAATTCTCATGCGTCGGAATCATTAAGAGTAAAAAAAATTTGGTGTGGCTTCAGATCCCCTCTTCTTACTACACTTTCGAAATTTACTATTATTTTGCGCCTTTTGAAAAAGTATTGTCTTTGCATTCTCCAGCGAATGTGATTTTGTCTATTCCAATACATCGCCAATCAGAAATGCATTTAGAGGGTGGATGAGAAGAATCCTTCTTCGATCCATACTTAATAACTTAGTAACTAAAATTATTTTTCAATCATTCTACATCTCATTCCATTTTTATGTAGCTAATTTATGCATGAGCCTTCATTTCGTAATGCAAACTTCGCTGTATGACATTATTAATGTAATTATATTTTCTTAAGTGTGTAAATTCGCGCATGCTGGAGAATCATATTTTCAAGCGTAAATGGAGTTAGAAGTGATTTTTGTTATACTTTGGCGTTTATTTCAGTTTGACTTATAGGAAAACAACAAATGCCAATTCGGCATGTTTTTATTTCATAAATTTAATATTTGCCTTTATACTTAGCGATTAGATTAGAACTTAAAACATATTTTATAATGTTACAATGTGCACACTTTTATGCATTAAATTGTTCAGCCTATCCTTCTCGATTTAACCGAAAATTCAGTAAGTCACTTATATATATATATATATATATATATATATATATATATATATATATATATATATATATATATATATATATATATATATATATATATATATATATATATATATATATATATATATATATATATAAATTACTTGCAGTTGAAATTATTATAGATTGCTTATTTATATATTAAATAATATTTTATGTAGCATAAATAAATGCTTATTTTATTTTTTAAAACTAATTTAAGAAAGAATAATTAGAAATGAAGTAATTATAGTTCCTTCTGTTATTTTGTGTCATAAAATCAGAAGTATTACATTTAGTTTAGTAACATTTTTGTACGGTTTTTTACTAGTGTCAAAGAGCGTAAAAATAATTTTCACCATTCAAGCCCCATTATAGTACAAATGTTCATTTTCAAAATGATATATTAGTATCATTTTGAAAATGAACATTTATACTATATATACATTATACTATCGACTTTATCATTGATATTTTTGTTCATAGGATAGTTTATATATAAATGAAAACATGTTCTTATAAATAAAATTAATAAGCATTATAATTTCAAAAATAATAAGAAATTATTACGTTTATAATTTTACAAAACAAGCAAACTAAATTAAAAATTAAACTAGTAATTATATTAATACAGTTGAAATATTAAACCGCAAACATATTATGCTGTAACAAAATTTTATATAAAAAAGTATCAAGATTGTTTTCACATAAAGTGCCTAGGTTTAAATGATAATACATTTCCTGGTATAAATTATTTATATCATTTTATAAATTTAGTAAAACATGTATGTCACAAAAGATGGCAGCACCGTGCAATGTGTAAATTTTATCTTGTTTGTAAACAAACACTTAGAATTTTCATCACTCATTCGCAGTTATTTATTTGAACAACAATGCATTATAGATTTTTATTTGTAGTTTTTGAAATTAAATTATAATAAAAATATTAATAACTTATATTTAATTATTCCTGTTATATTAGAAATTTAAGTTAATTATATATTTGTTTCTACTGTGTTACATTTGTTTTTGAAACTTCATTTCTTTCAATGATACTATGTTTTATTTTATGTGCCTTTCATAGTATATATTTATTTTAGAAAGTGTGAACTTAATTTGATAAATTTATTGCTTTTCTTTTTAAATTGTTGCACAGGAAATATTTATAAACATTTTGTTTATATCAATTTTATGTACATTATTATAGTTTTCATATAAATAGTTTTCTAATTTTATATTATTAACTTAATTAAGTTAGTAGCACAAGTAAGGTTTTAAAAATAAATAAAATGTGTTTGATACATTAGACTTAGTTCATAAGTTGCGATATTTGCTTGTAATGTTTGTCACTGAAGTTTTATAAATTTAATAACTATCATTTTTGGCAATAATATTTGTATTTTTATTTACAGTGTTAGATGTTCCATCATTGCCAGATTCTCCTATCAGGCGGAGAGTGGTTGAACGAGCAAACTTAGACATAACAGAAGGTGAGATTATTAAATAATTGTGATTTATAATTCAATATTTATATCATTTTGTTTCTTAAGAAATAAAAAAATATAAGTACATTTGAGGCAGTGCAATATTAAATCAAAAATGAAGTAAAATCATTATTGTACCAAATGTCATAGTGATATATACCTAATTTTACTAAACACTATTATCTAACAGAAAACCATAGTTGACAGTAATTAATTATTTTGTGGTAATACCTCTTTCTACATATATAACAGTCCTGCTTCTATTTCGAGAATAATCCACTTAGAATTGCAAGTTCTTATGTTATTAGCTGTCCTTTACAGAAAGTAATCAAAACAATAAAAAATTAAACCAAAACATTTATCAATCACATGTTTAATAGTTATTTGCATATAAAGATTTGTTTAGATGTTGCAAAAATGGGCTTTCTTAAAAATGAAAGTATGTGCCCTTGGATAACAGATTTCATGTTAATAGGTTTTAAAGAATTATTGGTGAAGATGTGAATCATTAAGATATTTTAAATCAGAATTTATAAAATTTTAAATTCTAATATAACATTAAAATTTAATTGATGATTTGATTAATTTGTTAAAGTAATGCTTTATTTAAATTTAGGAATCACAGTTCTACATTTTAATATTGTTATTTAAAATAAATCTAATGAAATTTTTTTAAGCATCTTAGTATTCTTTATTTGTTCAAACAACAAAAAATTGCTTTATTTTTAGATAAAATTTAAAAATTTATTTGTTAAGTAATTTAAAAAATTAATTATAGAAATTATTTAGCAGTTTTCATAAAAAAAAGAAGATTTGGTTATATGATAACTGTTGAATAGTATGGTAATATGTATCCATTATTTTTAAACAATAATTAACATAAATTATTGCCCTTATTACATTAATAAATTAATGTTATATTATGTTAATGAAAACATATAATGATAGAATGGAATCCTTTTCTTCCTGCAGAAATTCAGAGAAATAGAGAATTTTACAGAAATGCAGATGTC
This sequence comes from Latrodectus elegans, assembly GCA_030067965.1. Classification (NCBI taxonomy): domain Eukaryota; kingdom Metazoa; phylum Arthropoda; class Arachnida; order Araneae; family Theridiidae; genus Latrodectus; species Latrodectus elegans. Next base: position 31,257,669 of record CM057815.1, read on the forward strand.
CGGCCACCATTTACCTATGCATCACTAATAAGACAGGTAAATTGCAATTTTTGTTTTTGAATTTAATCTATGTAATTACATTTATGCTATTTACATACATGTATATCAGCAGCGTACTCAATTTACTAATTTGGGCATATTCCAGTTACATAAAATATCTTTTGAAATATATTTGAATGAATTTTTTTTTTATCTTATAGAAAATTATTTATACATTGAACTTTTATTTTCCTTTGTTTCCATGTTTCTTTTAATCGTTTAAAACTAAAACTAGAAATATAAATTATTTTTTTCACAATTTTTAACATTATTTTACATTTACATTATGATACTCACTGTTACTGAATAGTTGATAATAAATGTTTTATTCATAGTTATTCTTTGAATGATAAAAAGGGAATTTTATTATTTTAACTATTTTGTGGAATATGTTTATAAAATTTGTTTTACATAGAAATATAAAATTTTGCATATATTTTACTTCTGCTTTTTATAATTTTTTCATCTAAATCTCATATGTAAAAAATGCATGTGCTATTACGACACAAAAATTATAATGCAATACAAAATTTACAGAATATTATACAGAAATTGTAAAATATATAAATTATATATCCTTTTATTTTAATTATGTTTAAGTTAAATTTGCTTTTATTCAATTTTCCAGGCCATCATTGAGGCACCAGAAAAGCAACTCACATTGAACGAAATTTATAATTGGTTTCAGAATACATTTTGTTATTTTAGACGAAATGCAGCTACATGGAAGGTAATTTCTTATATTGTTATTACTATTATTTTGAAATTGTATTGTATCTTGAATAAATTATATATTGAATATGAAAATGATTTCTTTAAATAAATGTTCAATATCATTTATAAAGTTATATGCTTGTTTTTATGCTTAGAAAATTTACTTTTATTAATGTAAAAAGTATGCACAATTAGAATTAACTATCAAATATCTAAACATCTCTTAATTTTGAAATTTCATGATCACTCACAAAATGTTGCAGTAAACATTTTAATTTTATTAACGATTAAAACCAATCTACAGTTTAATGAAACAATTTTTTGCAACTATTTCTTAAATATTTTTATATTTTTAATGAAGTTTTAAAAGTTAGTAGAAATTTTTTTTGTTCATTTTGTTTATACAAGAAATTTTGAAGTATGTTGTCAAATTAGATTCGATAGTTTTCTTCTTCTGCATGTTTATTACATTGAGTGGGTTACTTTCTAAACAAAATTTTTCTGTCTTTACGATCTCTCTTTTGTACTTGATGCAGGCCATGTTACTAGTTTGCTGCATAAAGTAATTGTTCTTTTCAGGGCAAATTCCGGAACTCTTCCTTCAAGGTACTTTGCCTGTGATTCTTTATTGTCCTTTGCTGTTTGTTAGTCAAACTGTCTTCATAATTACAGTTAAAATCTTATTCATTATCTTGATTAAATTAATATCCTAGAGCAAAATTTTAAAAGCTTTCTAAATAAGTTTAATGTTATATCAAGAAGTATTTTTCTGTAAAATGCTTACTATTATATATATATATATTCATTTTACTGAACATCAATCATAAATTTTATTCATACTTTGTTATATAATTTTGATTTTTCACATTTTTATGGTTTTATCTAATTAATGCACATAAATGCATTCGAACAACACATTGATACTAGGGGGAAACACATTTTTTAATACATATGCACTTATATTAATATTATAAAAATTGTTACTAATTTTTTCTTTGACATTTTCAAGTATTATTAGTAATGTAAATAAATATCACATCAAATAGTTATAAAAAGGTAATAAATTGTAATAAAATCTGCAGTAAAACTTATCAGTTTTTTTATTTTTAAAATGATGTTACAAAATTAGATTTTTCAGTAGATAATTTTTTTTGCTGTTTATTTGAAATTAATGCTCAACACTGAAGAGTAAATTTTGTTTTCATAAATTTCTTATTCTTTTTAACATATTATATTGTAATTATGTAAAAACAATTTTTAATTAAAAATATTTGTAGTTTATTCTGAACAGAATTATAATTTCAGAAGATAGGAAAACAGATTTAAAAAAAATTCTGAGCATTGAAAGTCTCCTGAACTAAATAAAAATAATGATATTAATTAATTACCAACAGAATTAAATTACTAGTAATATATTAGCAGTGATTCTACTTTAAAATTTGAAATGAATCTGTTTATAATTAATTTATTGAAATTGCCTCATATATTAGTAAACATAGATTTCTTGTATACTTCATAAACTATTAAGAAAGTTAGTTTTGTTTCTTAAAATATAAAATGTAAATTAAATACTGAATCATAGAAAAAATAATGAAAGTTTGAAATTACTGTGAAATTCCTAATTTAGAAGGTATTGTATAGTTTTATGATGAAAGCTTTTAAAATATATTGACTCTCTTTTATTTTACTTTTGTTTTCTTTTTTATTTTAAAGTGGAAAATTTCAAAATTATTAAATTGTTATTTTTACTTTTATTTTTCTATCAATCTTTTTCTAATTTCTCAAACTTATCTGATTGGCAAGTGACACACTCAATGAAAAAACTGCAGATGTATTTCCAATCACTTTTTAAACTTAAAAAAAAAAAAGAAATAAATGTAGTTATGGACACAGTGACAACTTTAGTTTGATGTTATTCTTACACAAGATAATCGATGTAAGTATTCAATTCATGAATGCTGTGATTTGTGAATTAGAGCCTAGTTACCCTTTATATATGTTTTGTAAATTAATTAGTCTACAATTAATGAGTTTTAGTGTAGTTGTATTTTGATTTTATTTTAATATAATTGTCTCGTAATAATACTTCATGCAATTGTTGTTGAATTTAGTTTCAAAATTGTGGGAAAAATTTGCCAAGCTGGAAGTTGAATGGTTAGTGCTCTTGCCTTCGGTTTAACAGTTCGTGGGTTCAAATCCCACCTTGGGCATGGATGTTTCTAGTGGTTCGGAATCCACTTTAAACCATAGGTCCAGGTCTAATTAGCCCTCGTGTGCAAAAAATGACCGTTGAGCAACAAACAAACCAAACCAAACTATGGGAAAATTTTTAACTGTTAAAAATTATATTTCTATTAATATTTTATATTAAACTGAAAATTTTCAGATGACAGCTCTGTTTAGCATGAAGTATTATTTAAAGATTTCTTTAGAAACTAGAAATTTTTTGGTGAATTTTTTAATGAACTTAATTTAGAACTTTTTACTTTGAATATTAGTAATTTTTGTTAATTTTTATACTCTTGATTGTATTTGCATGAGCAATTTAGCAAGAAATATATTTTCATTTTATGAACTATACATAAAAAGTACTAAGAAATTCTGTTATGAAAAAATATTCTTAATACCACCAGTAACAGTTCTTCTACTCTGATTCTAAAGAATAAGTCATATTTGTGAGTCATATGACTCACACACAGGAATTCCATGAAAGACGATGACTATATCCACTCATCAGGTTTATTAAATTAATAACTGTCACATTGTTGAAACAGTCCTCTTAATTATTTAGAATGCAGTTCGTCACAACCTAAGTCTTCACAAATGTTTTATGCGGGTCGAAAATGTTAAAGGAGCCGTTTGGACTGTGGATGAACTTGAGTTCTACAAACGCCGTCCTCAGCGGCTTCAAGAACGCATGTCAGGGTACGTTTTTGATGTTGTACTTCAATCATTATACATTATACTTATTCGATTTTTTTTTCTTTTCTCTTTCCTTCCTTTAACCTCCTTGTCCATAACAACCATTTAAAATCCTCTTCCTCCTGTTTACGGTGATGCAACATAAATTTTCAAAAACCTTAATTGCTCACCTCTTTATCCTGCTTATTTTTCCATTAAAACTATCATTTATGCATTTTACCGATTTTTTGTATGCATCATACATAATGCATCACCTTTGTGTATGCTTTATGTTATTGTTTGTGCTGGAATGTGTGTAAAAATAAAAACTGCTTTTGTTGCTGTCTTTCGATGTTTTGTCCTTTTCGCACTTTTTTTCCTATTTTTTATGATTTCCTATTTTTTTTATCCTGTCCACCTTTGCTGTTTGTTTCCTGCCTCCCTTTACCTCATTCCTTGTCCCTGATCCCTTCTCTGCACAGAATGCAATACGCACCAATCTGTCTCTTCATAAATGCTTTGTTCGGTATGAGGATGACTTCGGGTCGTGGTGGCGAGTGGATGACCAGGAGTTTGTGAGGCGGCGCCACCTGAGCCGAGGCCGACCCCGAAAATATCCCGACTCTGACATCCCCTCCTCACAGTAAGCCTGCTGTTGTTTTTTATTATATTCTTTCCTACTTATTTTCTTTTAAGTGAACTCTGCTAACTGTACCCTCAGTGCCATCTTGCATGTCCTGCGCTTGCATGAAGCTCGCTTTGTTGACCAATTGAAAATTCTGTTTTATATTATAGTTATAAATTATATATGATTCAACTTTATTGTATTGTATGTATTAATTAATATTAATTTTTTCCAGCACTGTTTCAGTTGGTGTAATTATAGAGATATGCTTTACAAAGATCTTTAAAAATATTTTGAAATTTTTAGTTATTTTTATTCAAATTTATAGATTGTAACTTAAAATAAAATTCTCCATTTATATATTTATAAATTTGTTATAGTAGAAGTACTAAAAAATTGAGTAATTACTCTGAAAAATTATGAAATTGACAATGGATTGTCTTATAAAATCCAAATGCTCTTCACTTCATTATGAAAATTAGTGGTTAAAATCATATAAACAATAATGGCTTTAATAAAAGAATTTTATAAAGCTTATCTTTAATGATTAATTTTAATTATATAAAATGTTTTAGTTTTAACATTCCAGGCCACATGTATCAAATATTAGTTATTTACATCCAACTGAAATAATGAAAATATAATTGATTGTTGATTAACTTATTATATAAATGCTATGTATTGTATGATTAATTTATGGTATATTTGCTACATTTGTACATGAATGATCTGAAAAATTATTTAGCTAGTGATCCTTATTTAGTAATAAATGCAATATTTTGCAAAATACTTGATAGAATGTTCGCCTTACCAAAAATTAATTTCTTGCTTCAAGAGTAATATACATGCCTATATAGTAAAATTGTTTTTAACTAGAATTGATAAGATTAGTATAGCATTAGGCATAGGTGCTGTAGCATAATTTAAAATTTAGCTTTATGTAGTAAACTGACATAGTTGCATCTGTAGTAATTAGTAGTGCCATTTTATATTCACATTTTCAGTCGAATTTAAATTCAATTTTAGTAAATATAAAAATATTACATTTGTTTTATTCCAAACAATTGTTCTTGTTTCTTAACGTATCACTTTGAAATATAAGAAATATTTGAGTACTATTCTAGTAGATATTAAATGTTTAGTATATTTGTTCATTATTTAAGCATTTCTGAGACAATTTATCTTTAGATATTGAATTTTGAAAACATCATATTTATGCCAATTCTAGTTTTTATTTACTGCTAATACCTAACTTTCTAAAACATATTTCTTCTGGCTTATTTTGAAGAATAAAAAAGGTAACGCATAATTTTCAAGATTATTCTCCAAATCATTTAATTTACTTTTTTAGAATAAATAAACATCTAGAACCATCTGCATAAATTTCTGTATCTTTTTGTAATGAAAAGGATCCTTTTTTGTTGCACTTCTTGTAGCTGCAGTAATATTTGCATCATTGAAATAAAACTTTCATTGGACTATAGATTCAGCTTTTTTTTTTTATTTTTGATATATTTAAATTTTAATCGATTACCTCTGCATTTTCTTATCTATCTATATATATTTTTGGATTCTGTTATATCCATTTCAAAATTCACAAAGAAAAAACATATTTATTCCATTTGTTAGATTTTTATATTTGTTGTTCATGAATTGCAGAATGTGGATTGTATCTCTATGCCTTAGCATTCTTCTATTTTATTGTAGTATGTCATAAACAATATGTGAATATCTCAATAAGAAATTATAAGCATTGATTTTACAATATTTTAAAATAAAGCTTCTTAAATAAGATTTTAATCATATTTTTATAAACACAAGTAAAATGCTCAACTGAAGACAAAATGTCTTTAACATTAATGACACAAAAATTAGACATATTTTTTGGCAAAATCTGCTCACATATAAAATAAATCTTTTCTTTTTATATTGTATAATTTGCATAAAAATTGTATATAAAAATAAACATATGAAATAAAATATATTTCATCTGTATAATATGTATGATTAATAACTGTGCTATTTAAATTATTCATAGTTATTTCTGTTTTTGTGTCTACATTTAAAAACATAATCGATCCCTTAAATATATATACAATTTGCAACAAATAAGATAAATAATTCTTAAATAATCATAAAATAATGTAATTTTTTCATATAATTCAATTCCTAAATGTCTTAGGAACTTGTTTTTTATTTAGTGAAAAATTATCTGCTTTTAGGTAAAATGTAAAAAAGTATGTGTAATCCCTTTTTAATTTATGTAACTTTTAATTAAAATTTATATTTCACATAAAATAAAATTAATATTATAAATGTTCTTAAATTTTTTTTAATTATATGAAATATGTGATTATTATATGATCTCTTACCTTAAAAGTCTTGAATTATTATATGTTTATAAAATAGATGTAAAACATTGCATTCTCGTTACTGATACTATTTTTTGTACATCAAATTCACAAATATAAGATTATTCCACATTTAATTTAAGAATTTAATATTACTTTGTTATAGCTTTTGTCTCCTAATTTGATACAGTAACATACTATCATTTTATGCAATGATAGTCGACATCATTTTTTGTAAATTTTGTAAGACTTTGAAATAGAGTAAATTATAAATTGAGAATTTTATTTGAGGGTGTTTTTATCTTGTGATATTTGGAGCACACTGAAAAGAATAATAGTTAATTATACATTTTTATGAGACAATTTTAAAGTAAATCAGTATTAAATAATATCATTCATTCGGGGAAAAGTTTAGTTTGAAAATTTTAAGAGAATAGAAGTGTATAAGTTAAAATCTTTTGATTCATTATAAAATGAGTATTGTTACATTTCAATATATTTTTTACACACTGTGACATTTAAAACTATTTAAGAAATGTTTGCTTTCATTTTATGCAGTATTTTTAATATTGATGAAATATTTCACCATCTGCTGTTTTGTGTGTGCTATTGTTAGTCTTATAGAAATAATATGTCTTCTTGTAATGTTCTGCGAAATTGTTTTTAAATCATCATTTGTTATTTTCAAAAGCTAGTAATCCTTTTTTATTAAAGTATGTTTCAATGAAATAACTTCACATTTTTAAATTGGTAATACTAAATAATTACATAACTTCATATAGATACATTTTATTCTCAAATAAATAAGGGTCTGGAAAATTAACTGCAAACAAATGCTTCTCTAAAATAAAGATGAATTACTTTCTCACAAATTCTTATTCCTGTTTTGTTAATAAATATTAATAATAGACCTGTGTATGAAATACATGAAAAACAAATATAGAAAACAGCATTTACTGATCTTTCTTATTTCTTTTTTTCATTCTATTTAAGACAAAAACTGAAATTCAATTGTGTAGCAGCATCATTTACCATACTGAAATTTAATTATATTTCCTGTAAGGGGAAATTGATGCTTCCTTTAATTTATATTTTTAAACCAACAAAATAAATACAAAATAAGTGTTTCACTACCAAGTATAAGATATTACTATAATTTACTTTATTAGCATTTAATTACATTACTTGGTGCTTAATATTAGTTAAGAAATTAATCTTATGATAAAAATAATATACATGATAAAAGTAGGTTGGTATTATATATTAAAATATTTTAAATAAAGAATATATATTTAAAAAACATTGATACATATATAGGATATCATGTATTTGCTTCACTTTTGATATATGATGAAAAATTGAAATATGTTACGTTTTATTTTTAAAAAAATGTGCAAAATAAGTGCATTTTGCTGTAAAAAAAATATTTTTTGAAATATCTTGGGCTTTATTTTATGTATTAATGTTAGAATCAGAAGTTTTCGACATTTTTTTATGAAAATTTTAGAAGTATTCTGATCTTATTTTTAAAAACTTGCCAAAGCCTATTTTCCTTCAGAAACTTTTTAAAATTTTGTTTAAAAGTTGTATTAGTTCTTCAGTTAAAACTTTATAATTTCTAACTGTTTTTTAAATAGTCAACATATTTTCTACAGTCACATTTTGTATTACTGAAAAGTTTTTCTCATTCAATTTTTATCGTGTTGATAGTTTTTCATCACTATTAATGAATATTAGAATTATCTTAAGAATTAAAAGGCTTTTTCATTATTTATAATTTGAAAATATTTCCCACGCCTCAATTACAATAATGTATTTTCTGTGAAATAATGATAAATTATTTGTTTTTAATCACATACACTTTTGTTGTAAATATTTTAATAAATACTTTACTATAACCAATTTATTCATAAGCTTTTGGAATTATTCTCGAATTTGTTTGATTCTAAAATAAAAAAACAAATGGATTTCATAGTTTTTAGGTACAATGTCTTAACTAAGTTTCAATACATTTAGTTTTAAAATAGATTAACTCAAATTATTCTATTTTAAAACTAGTTTCCCTTAAAAAAATCTTATTTCTGATATATTAGCAAAATATATTAGCAAAAATGATTCGATACCACTATTTTATCATCATCTTTTTATTAGTTTATGTTGTCTTTAATCTCCTACTTTTATATTTTTAATTATTTCTTTCTTTATAAATTATTACCTTTGTGATATACATATTATTTTAAAAACTTGTGGGATTTTGTTGTTCTTATATAAGATTTAAGAGACACTAATTAAATCATAAAATATATGAAAATTAATTTAATAGTGCATAAATATGGAGTTATTTAATGTAAAACATTATATAGCTTTTGTTATGTCAGTTTAATTGTTAAATCACACAATTTTTTCTATTATCTGACTTCATGTTTATCATGACAATAAGAATAACATGATCAAAATATCTTTGAAACAACTTTCTACTTTTAGAGTGCATTTTATAAATAGTCTAGAGCCCCAGTAAAATGCCCTTTAAATTTGAATCATTTTGTTTTTTTATGTGTGTAATAATGTAATTGAAAGCAATTTACAGTTGTTTATTTATACAAAAATTCTACTACTTCATAAAAAATTAAAAAGATATCAATATATTGTAAGAACATTTTTGCATTCACGAAATTCATTAATATTCACAATTAACTTTTTCCTATTGCCAGAGCTCTTACTATTTTAATGTGCCCAATTATTTTTTTTAATTACTAAAATAATCAATATATTCTTTAGACTTACACTAATATGTCTTCTATATATTTTTGTCAGATTTTTTACTATGTTATTTTTAAGTCTATTTAGATGAACTTTATTGTTTTTATAATATGAACTTAATATTTTCATTTTTCCAGTATTTATCTCATTTTATGCCTCTCATGAAGACAGCCTGTTTGAATTATTTTTCTCTAAACAGAAATTTAGTTTCGTGTTGCATTGCTTCCAACTTATGATCTATTTAGAATATTAATCATTGGAGGTTGTAAATAATTGAAAGCAAAAGTCATTTGCAATTTTCATGTTAACTTTCTTCTATAAAGTTTTCATCCATGAAATATTTATTATGTTTTCGGTAAAAATTTGTTATTACTAAGTATTTTCATTTTATTCGCCTTATTATAGCAGTCTACAGTTACCAGCACAAGGTCTTGTTCCTCAAGGTATACCTCTAATGCATGGGCAAGGAAGAATGGGCAGTCCACCTTTACGACAAAGCCCTGGTCTTTATGGTGATACTTTAAATGCATCTTTGCAAGTAAGTTTTTTTTTTTTTTTTTTTTTTTTAATTAAACGATGAAATAAACAAAAGTTAAAAGACATATGCCATGCATATGTAACAAGTGATTGCCTATATATATATATTTAACATTTTATCTGTTATGCTAATTAATTTAAGCATTTATTAAAATGCATTTATAGTCTGTAATCCTAATGAGTTTTTAAAATGTTGGAAATATTCCTTACCTTATTTTCAAAGAATGTCATTCAACATGAGAAAGATCTCTCTACGATTTTATATAAATTATAGAATATTGGTACATTCAAGTAATGGTGATGAAGGATTAAATACAGATTTTAATTCAGTTACATAAATTAACTGTAATGTTTCCGCGTAAAATAATTTATTATGCATACTTTTTTTTTTCTATAATAAAAGCCTTAAGTGAGAAGCTGAATCATGCCCATTACCATGGTCAGAATACCATCATATTTTCTTTTAAAAAAGTGAAGCAAGAATGAAGTAAATTGTTTTACCATTATAAATATTGATATATTGCAGTTACTCTAAGCAATTTTATTTATTGAATAAGAAAATATAAATGTGATTTTTATGCAACATTAATACTATAGTTAACATCTTAAAATATTATAAAAATATATTTGTCAATGCATAGACAAGTTTGTCAATATACAAAAAGATTCTATCATTTAAATTTCTTATTTTTAATTTATTGATCTTACCATAATTTTAATTAACTAAAACTTTACTATATAGTTTGCTTGCTTTTTTTTAACATATGTGAATTTGGCAACTTATTTATGAATGATATAATCTTTAGTTTTTTAAATGTTTCATTATATATTTATATTCTCTAAATTATATTTTAAATTAGTGCTATTAATCAAACTGAAATAAGTTATGAGTTTAAATAACTTTAAAATTTAAATAATATTTAAGTGCTTTCACAGTATTTTTTAAAATAATTTTTGGATTATTTATGCCAAGTCTATATGAAATAATTTTCTTAAAAATCTTTAAGAAATTAAATAACTAAACAAATATATGTATACTAAACAAATTTTCATTTAAAAAAAAATTACCTCTAGTTTTGGCATTTTTTTATTGGAAGCTATAATAACAATTTTTTTTTTTATCAAAATTGGACAAAAACTATTATAAATTATTGTAATTGTTTCTTATGGTTTAGAAAAAAGAATTACTTTGCCAATTATTTTATTTATATATTAGGTAGATAGTTTTAATATTTTTTGCGTTAAGACTGCATATCTGAATGAAAGCTAGTATGCTAACATGACTTTGTTTTTCCATAGGCTGCTTTGGCAGAAAGTAATTTATCCTTCCTAAATTCTGCAGTAGTTGGTAGTGGAGCTGTTCCACATACTCCCACATCCACACCTACTCCTGCTGCCACTCCTGAATGTGTAACTTCTCAATCCCATGGCACTTCTGCACTTAGTGAAGCAGAGCGCTATGTTGTGGAAATGATAACGCATGGAATGAATAATTCATCTGTGTAAGTTATATACTAGGATAAACACATGCTTATATAAGAAGCAAAATTTTAATGTTGTTTATTTAATTTAACATAATATATACATTTTGCAAATAACAAAAATATGATTTACTATTATAAAGTTAAATGTTATAAGGATGTTATATAGTATAAAAATGTATCAAAAATGTAATAAAGCTATTTAAAAAATGTTTAATTTATTTCAAATGTTTTGATATTTAATTTAATTTTATTTAGGAATAACTTTTCTGTTAAAGTATGCTTTCTGAGGAATTTTTTATTGAAAGTTAATTAAAATGAAACCCAGTGACATATTAATAGCACTCCACACTCCCAAAGCACAAGTCCAAGGTTTGATCCTTGGGTTGGGAAAGATTGACTCAGAGTTTCATCCTTTCAGTGGGATTGATAAACTGAGTACCAAGCATGCTTGGGAACTAAACACTGGGGGCTTTGTGTTAGGTTGAAAATCTAACCAAGACATTTGCTTCATACCTCAGGACCCTGTATCAGAAAAACAGATATGTGCTCTGTAGGCCTTGGCCTACATGTGAGCTGTCCTGCCACTGAGTCTAATTTAAGTTAATTAAAATTTAAATGATTTTATATTAACTTTGAAATGTATGAATAAGTTGCTTATAATTTATCAATTAATTATACTTACTAAAAACTATACAAAGTTCCAAGTGGTATTCTTTCCTAATGTATAGCTTTAATTTAAACTGTATTAAGACTTATTGATTAAATATCAAAAAAAGTGATTGATGTTATTTGCTGGAGCAATTTAATGAGAACTGTGGTTTGCTATTAAATTAAAATCAATGCATAAATTTCTTTTTCATAACAATTGAAACCAAACTCATTTTTTTTACAATTTGATCTATTTCATATTATTATTTTTGTTCTTATATGAGTTGCTGTCGCATCTTTATTTGTGAATTATTTATTATCAAGAAAGTATATTCAAGTCAAGAATGTTTATTATTAAGAAATATTCTTGGTTTATTATAAATTTCAATATATTCATGTAACCAATATAACCAATGAAATTAAAATATATGAAAAATTTTCTCTTATCTACATTGTGTGCAATAATATATGTTTACCTATGTTAAGAAAACATTTTATTACTAAAACTTAAAACTTTGAAATTTTATGAAAATATATTTGTTTTTTAAATACAAATATATATTATCAATATTTTCCCTATTGTATAAAATATTGCTGATTAGTTCTTATATTATATTATTTCTGCAGTTGTATTCATTGAATTAAAGCTTATTATATAATGATGTATTAATCATAAGTTAATTTAGTTAACAAAATATGGGTATTTTGTGATTTGTTAAATCAAACCTTTCTTGTAAACATTGTTAATAATAAACTTATGTAACTATCCAAGAAACTAATTTATTTTGTAAAAATTTTGTTATTAAATCAAGATATATCTTTATTTGAATTTTAAATTGTTTGTAAATTCATAGCTAAAATTTTAATTCCCCTTAAAATTATGAGAATTCTTTTAACTTACCATCTTAATAAATTAATTACAAATTTAGCATTTATTGAACCAATTATAAACCTCTTCAAATTAGATTATCTGAACCTAATGTATTTCATCCCAAATTGTTTACGTAATATTATATTAAATGAAATGAATGTGTATTTGAAGGAATGAATGTGTATTTGAAGGAATGAATGTGTATTTGTGAAAGCAATTTCAATTATATGTTTCATTTCAGGAATGGTTCTAATGTACACATCAAACAAGAGCCCTTGTCTGATGAGCCAGGACACATGTGTCCCCCAGATATGCAACACAGAATGGAACGGGATGAAGATGATAGGCATTCAGATGAACACTCAGATCGGCATGATGAACCCCATGAGGATCAGGAAGAAGATATGGAAGAAGCTGAGGACTTATCACTCTCATCTTCAATAAACTCTGAGCCCCAGGCTACAACATGCCCTTAAAAATAAATTAAACTAGAGTTCAAAGTTACAGGCTATATACGTATATAGTCCTTGTTTGTTGTGCATTTTTTGGATTGGAAAGATAACTCCCAGAGGTGGTGAAATATTAGCTCTGAAAACTGATAGTTAAAATTTCTTCTCCTGAATTCTTCCTAAACAAATGAATCAATGCATTTTTGCCAAGTTTAGTTCCTGATTCCATTATAAGATTTCCTGAACTACTTGTGCATAAATCTTATTGTTTAAAGCCTCTGTTTTTATTGGTGAAAAAGTTGATTGTTAATAATGACAGAAATCAGTAAACTGTGTTTAATACCGAGGAATAAGATGTGTTACAAGAAAATTTTATGCTCTTGTGTAATATTAAAAAGAAATGAAAATATGCAGTCAACTCAGCTCTTAGAAAAAGTTTATTTGGACTTACTTTACTCTGTTAAAAATGTTACTTTCAATAGTTCTTCCTAATAATCTGCTTTGCAGTCAAATAACTATTGTTTGGGTTTTCAGAATATATATCTTCCATGCCACCTCTTATAGAATCATCTTGCAGCTGACAGCAGCTAAATCAAATTTCCGGCCAAATCTGCTCCACAACTATGTTGAATAAGAGTTCTACGACTACCTTTCAAGAAAAACAAAAGTACGTTGAGCGTGTAAAGAATACCTCACTATTGCAATATATACCTCATTTTATTGCAATGAAATTGCGTTTCCTTCCTCTTGGTGTTCCTGTATGCCCACTTCGAAAGAGCCGCTACACTCCGGTGACAAAAAGTGAACACTTTGCATAGAAATAGCTGTTCACTCCTGAACTTTCAAACAAGTTTATTATGCAAAGAACTGCCAATGGCAATCGAAAGCGAACCTTTTTTTAGAATGGTGATTTTATAGTTAGGTTTTTGAGAATTGTTTTAGGAGAAGTATTCCTTTTTTATAGTTGTAAAGAAGTAAGAAAGCGATGGGATTAAAAACAATAAAGCTGCAAACAAGGACTGCATCATCTAATTTTAACTAGACAATTTTTGTTAATTTTCAGTATATATATATATAGTAAAAAAATACACATAAAATAAAGAAATATATAAGTATATATACTGAATATGCTTTTTAATGAAGAATAAGTACCAGAGTAAAAATCATTCCGTGTATAACTTAAAATTCTGGTATGTCATGTCTTGTGTCCTTGTCTAGTTTTTTTGTTTTATGTTCAGTTGTGTATAAATGAAGTGAAACATAAAATGTGATTCGCAAATACATTCTTTATGTAGAAAAGCCATGGTATTGCCAAGAAAGATTTTTTTGCCTTTGTTTGATTTTTGCTCACTTTTATTAGTTAAATGCTTTACTGCATTGCTGATTTTTGATCAACAATCATTATCATTTGTAAATAGTTATAATGTACACAGTATTTAATTTTGTACTTGCTATATAATTTAGCATGTAAAGCTTTTGTCCTTTCATATTTGATTTATTAGGCTGTTGGTTCACATTATAAATTGATATGCATGTTTAAGATAATATTAGGTATATATTTCTGATTAATAACCATTTAATTGTTTTGTTTTTTATAATTAGAAAATACCCATGTTTGATTGATATTTATATATAAACAATTGTTTTTGTTTAATATCAGAATGGTAATAGGGAAAAACAGATTGATATATTTCCACAGTTTATTTCATAACAATTATTTGACTTCACTTAGAAAAATAATATTTTAGGTCATAGATTCATTGAGATGCATGAAATTAACATTTATTCTATGCTCCTATTATCCATGATGAAATTTTTTTGTTTAATGGATAACTTATATTTAACGATAAATTCATTCTAATAAAAGTGTTGAGAAATTGTCAAAAAATCAACATATTGTTATTAAACAAAAGAAAAGAAAAAGCTTTTTTGACTTAAAATTTTGCTTTCACATTGATTCTGTTAAACTAATTTTTTACATTATAAATAACCATTTTTTAAATTGTTTTTTTTATTAATGTGCATTTATACTTTAAATTTCATGTATAATAAGGAGTATATTTTTTTTAATTTTTAAAAGCATTTAAATATGAACCCATTTGTTCGTTAATTAATAATTCAAAACAATTGCATTAAGAATTACATTTCATTGTAGTAAAGGGCAAAAGTTTTCTGTGCATTACCTTAATGAAAAAACAATTCCTATTTCCATTAGTTTTTGTTATTATTTTTGTATAGAATTATGTTTTCATCACATTTTTAACTAGCATCCACTCTGCTTAAATTGTGCCATGTTGATGATTTTGTGAAATCTCCACTTGTTAAACTGTTCATATGAACCACAATATTGTTAATTTGTTCTCATAATCCATTATAATGTTAGTTTCTTTTTTCAATAAATAAATTTTTCTTCTTCAATAATACATGTATAATTAAAATAAAAATATGACAATATTTCTGACTTAGAATATGTCATAATCTATTACTAAGTGATCAAATTGATTTTGCTGAATGCATTTTTTGTTACATCGGTCTTATTTATGTCTTGTACAAACAGTGTTGGTACAATTATTTTTGAATTTATAAGTCTGCTTAATATTATTTCTATGATTGTATTATATTTGCACTATGCATTTAAGAGGATCTACAAATAGTTAATGTGTGATTAATTAATGAGAGTTTTTCCTGCATAATATGTGCTTTGAATATTTCAAGGGAAATGAATTGATATATTTTGAGTGTTTTTGCCATAGCCACAATCAAAATAGAAACTCAAAACGGGATTTTATATAATTGAACTTTTTTATTTTAAAATTTAACTCACAAAAAATTATCACTAGAAGTTTCAATTAAATTATAAATTTCAGTAAATGGATTGTTCCAATACTTTTTCACTATAAAAAAATTACGTTATATTTTTGACTCCAACATATCATGTAATGCATCAACAACTATTTATTCAAATGTAATTTTAAAAATGATGGAAACATATCAAACCTGATAAAATTGTTTAAATTGACAGTATGGTTATGCTTGTAAAATTATTTTATGTTTATATAAATTTTTAATGTTTGAACCTTAATTATCAGTACCTCTTATGCAATGGTCATTAATATTATGCATATTGTATAAAATTAATAAATTTAAACGATATAAGCATTCATTAATCGCTAGTTTATAGAGATGTATGGTTAATTTATTTAAAGAAACAATAATTCATGACTCTGAAAGAAAGTAATTATATTTTTCTTCTTGTGAAATTTTAGTTGATAATTAAATATTGTTCCTCTAATGTTATTTATTTAATAGCTTCAAGTTTTATTGTTAAATCAAAATAAAAGAATTCATTGGAATGAAATACATAACTTAATTTTTAAATATAAAATAATTTTTTTTACTTTAAGTAATTATCATTGATGATAAATAAATTATAAATAATGATTATTTTATTATCTTACTTAATGAAAACATGTTAGTCAGAATTTAAATGAGTTTTAATTTTGATTGCAAATTGAATTATTAACCAATATTTTTATGATTAATAATTCAGTCTAAAAGAAAATTTTTGGCATTTTTTTAACCTGTATTTGCTTTTAATAACATTTGAAGATCATGAACATTTAAAAAGAATTTATAAATAAATTTTGAGAACTCTGCTGTGAAATACTTATTAATTGCTTCCCAATATTTTTTAAAAAAATCGAAACAAACTTTGTTTATATGTGTAATTTCCGTGCTGTATTAAAAAGAAGCTATACTCTTTACTTTTAAATTTTATCATTGTCAATAATACTTAATTATAAATTGCATCTATATATCTATGCTAATTAGAACAAAGTATATTTTGTTTCAAGTAAACAGTATAATTGTCTAAGCTCTTGTAAAGCTTTTTCAGGCATTTACATTGATAAGGATTGAAGCTGAATAGCTACTAAATGTATTACAGTGATGACAAGGCTACATTGTATCATATTGGGGGAGGGAACTCTGTGTTGTAGAAATCATGTTGAACAAGTGTATTTTTGTAGCTTGCACAGATATTAGTCTTAGTGGTCATTTTGACAAGATGACTCCTTGTTGCTTGTGTAATTATTAACAACATAACAGTTAACGTCCGTACAGTTAAAATCATTTTCTTTTTTTGCTCCAGGATGTAAAAGATACTTGACACTAAATCTATTCGTCGAAATATTTGTAAATAATATATAAAAAAATCAAAATTAGTATCAAAAATTAAATGTGCCTAGTTTTCATGTTGATATATAAAATATAGACTGTAAAATTTTCTTTTTTCTCCCCTTTTGTAGCTTATTTAAATTTATATGTTGAATTAAAATTATAACAATCATAATGTAAAATTAATTTCAAATTACACTTATATATTTGTGTTATAATTTTATTCCACTTTATACTTACCAATTGTGTACCATTTTATGAGATTATCTAGCAAAATATAATTCTCTAACTACTAAAATAAACGATAACTATTTAAAAATTAAGATTTGAATTTTAAAAAAAAAAGAGCCAAATTTTGACTTTTTACCTATTTGATAGTTACTTATTCGAAATTCGATAGTTTTATAATACTTCATTTAAAACTGGAAATATTACTGAAGTTAATCGAATTAAGATGTTTAAAATTTTATTTTTCTCAATTGGTAATATCAAATCAATTTTCCTTTTAAACTTGAAGTGAAAGTATTAGTGTATATGGATGATGTTCTACAAAATCAGTGGCAATGTGCTTGTGTTTATTATTTGGTTTAAAAAGTCACTCCCCTTATGCAATTTCTTTTTACTGCCAAGAAAATTACAAAAATTGAATCTTTTTAAAAGTGATTTTTGTTTACTCATTTCCACTTTATGGATTATAAATATATAATAGATTTTTTTTTCAAATCATTCATCAGAATCTAGTCTTTAAAAAGTTCCTGTAAAATGCATAACACGTAAATGCCAAAAAGAAATTTGAGAATATCACATTAACAACACCCAATGTTGATTATAATAATGAATAATCGACGATTCTGTTTTCTACTGAATTGTTTTAAATACTTCTGTTTTTGTTTTGTATTATTTTATGAGACATTTTTTTAATCTACATGAAACTGTTTTTCGATTTTACTTGCGCAACAAAATTTATTAAAAATAAGTATAGAAAATATTTCTTTGAATTTTTTAATCAATTATATTTTTTACAACAGTAATTCACATCTATAACTCAAAATAGAATTAGTAAAGAATGGTACTGTGCGACACAATTTTTCAAAAACATTTGTTATATATATATATATATATATTAAATAATTGCTTCATTCCTAATTTAATTTTCCTCTGTTGGAATTAATTATTTTTATTTTAAATGTGTTTTTTCAAAATTAAGGAAATCACTGTTATTTTTTTTTTAAATAAAAGTTCTTGATTATTTTATTCTCTGTAATTTAAAATGTGTGTTTTACTGAAATTGAAAAATACATTCACCAGTATTCATTGTTCAGTTGTATTTCATCCCCAACTGTTGGTGAGATTAGAAATGAAATGCCATCCAACTTGTGAAGAAACTATTTGAGTTTAATTGAGCTAAAGGAATAGCTAAGCCCACAAATGAGCTTAGCTACATGATCTCTACAAGCAATAAAATTGTAGTCTAATTTTAGTTACGATATAGGGATTAGAATGTAAAGTGAAAGAGAAAACTTGTACAATATTTAAAGAAATAACTGCTACATAAACATAGACTTATGTAATGTCGCTTTTCAAGGACCAAAATAAAGCAGCAAATTTAAAACATTGTGTTGTGTCTTCTTACTTTTTGTGTGTGTAGTTAACATACGTGTGTACTTTGTATTTGAACAGATGAAAGCTGAATTAGTATATATAAATTAAATATGGAAATAAAGTTTTCACGCTTTAAATAATTTACTTTTTATACGAGTTAAAAAAAATTGCAACTTTTATAAATAAGCTTTTTTAATATATTTTTTGAGATTATTTGTTTTTTAGACTATATAATTAAAAATCTGTGCATTAACATTTATTAAACATATTATGAATCTGCAAAATATTATCCATTAGGAGTGCTAAAATTCCTAATAGTAGTAAATTATTCCAATGATATTTGCAATATATTTTAAAAAGGTTAAATCTGATGAATTTATTTTTAATTATGGAATATTAAAATAACACGAGAGTAATTATGATAATAAAAAAAACAGAATCTATATATATAAAATAAAAAATTTTAAACTTTAAAGTTATTAAAATTTATTCAAAATCCATTTTTTTTTAAAACTTATTCAAAACCCGATGCATATGTAATTTTAATTTAAGATATAAAATGTTATATATATATATATATGAGATTTTAAAAATGAATTATTTAAATGCAATGTCCTTTCATAAAATTTATTTAAATTTTGATCATTAACTCTATAATGCACGGAATTAAAAAATGAATTGAAGTTTTAATTGACTGTTACTGAATAAAAAATTAAAAATTAATATATTTGTTAACAGCTGAAGTTAAAAAAAATAATCACCAGATATTTAAAGAACTATTTTTTAAATAAATAATTGCGATTTTTTTATTTGCATAAAATTTGAAGTTCTTATCAGTCATTCATTACTTTTGTAAATTCCTTATCAAATGGATCTTTAGCTCTGCTTAAAAAATGTCTCAAATATGCTACGAATCTGAATCCTTGATTCTCAAATATTGCTAAAAAAATTTTATCATTAAAATTTGTTAAATGAAGAATAGTTTAAAAGCTGTATCCAATGAATGAAAAATATAAAAATGTAGTTCTCAGAAGCATGTTACATAAAAATACGAATAATAAATAATAATAAGAAGAAAATTTATAATCCAACTATAATATGTTTGAGTCTATAGTACCTACTTTAATTTATTTATTGTTTGAATAATTAAAATCTGTACCTGAACTGTATGAATTTCATGGGTAATCATATAGCCTAGTCCGCATTAAACATTGGATAATAAAACCAAAAATAATGTGGATTCTAGAAGTAATTTTCTTTCTGCAAAAACTGAATTGCAAATGCGATTTCATCTGTAATTCATCACTTGTGGTTTTTGTTAAAGAATTCAGTATAAAAAACATTTCTGTGATATTTGGTAATATTCTTTTGTGTATTGTTTTATATTTGGCATAAGTTTTTTTCTTTATCTTTTGATCATCATGGTGCAAAGAATTACTCTTACTTTACTTATTGAATTTTAACACCATGATTAGCTCCTTCCTCTCTTTATACATTTTTTTTTATAATTGAATTGCTCTTCTTAACCGATGCCAAAATAAATAGACTAAATAACAAGATTTAATTTTTCAGGAATTTAATATAATACTATATTTTAATTGAATCTTAAAAATACTAGGTATTGTGTGGAAAAGATTACCCATGTGACTTGATAAATTATTACAATTAGTGAAGACTTCATCTTTTAACGATATATTTCTATGTGGGGTTTTATTAGATTCCAAACAACTTCTTCCTTATATTTTAAATTTAGTATTTAAAGATGCTCTTTGATCAGAAATTTACCTTTGGATTGGAATTTTCAAATGTTTTCCAAGATAATAGGAGTTTGTGTTTGTATTTCTAAAGTTACTCCTTTAAGATGATTCGACAATTTATATGGAATCAAAATGTTAAAAATCTACAACATTTTTTTTTAAATATTTTTTCGTATGATTAAATATCCATGTTTAAAATCTAAAGAAGTATAAATTTCAATGTTTTCTATATATATATATATATATATATATATATATAAACACTGAAATACACTGTTTTATAAAATGGCAAACAATAAAATGCAGAATCATTTTATACAGAAAAATTATTTTATTTATCTTAACAAAAATAATATATTTACATCTGGCATGCTGCAAAAGCATTAAACTTCATTAAGTGTACAGAAACCCTTCATGTTACAGTGACAATGTTTATTAAAAATGTATTTTACATAGACACACACACTCGCGCGTGATATAAATGAGACTCGTTGCTAGATTATAAATAACAACTCTAATTTAATCTTTAGAATTATTTTCAGGAAAAATAACATTGTACACTTCTTAAGTGAGTTTTTTTTTTTAACAAAAATAAGTAGCAATCGACAATAAAACATACAAATAAAAAATTTCATTTAAGTGAGATAATTTGTGATATTCTTAGCATTTCCACATATATTTTCCATACCAATTAATGCTCTTTCGCCACCTATAGAGAAATTTTTATCTTTCTTATTAGATAATAAATGTTTTGTCCTATTTTGAAATTGTATAATAAGGAAAACAAATGTTGAGTTAAGCAATTTATACTTTAGAAGTTAAAAAGTATTTCGGCTTCCATTGTATATTAAATACTACAATATCATGTAATATTTTACTTAATAATTAAGTTATTACGGTGAGCATTTAGAATGTCTTACTGCACATAAAGATGCAAATTTTAACAAACGTTGATTACTCTTGTCCTCCACAAATGTAGACAGTTAATATTTTAATGCATGATAAATCAATAGACAGAGTTCAAGTAATGTTTAATGGATATTTTTAAAATATTTTTTTGCTTTGTATGAAACTGAAAAAAAAAAAAAAAAGAATTATTGTAGAGAAACCCTTGATACATCTGATTATTAAAAGTTAGGAGTGTCTTTGATATTTAATGAAGAATGAAGATGATTATATAATGAAGTGGTGAGAGTTAATTATTTGCAAGATTAAAATTTACTTACACTAAGCTCAATGGTATGAGAGTTTTTAACTCCTTCCTGCTTTCCCCTATTCTAAACGCAACCTTGCATTCGAGAAAAATATCGATATTTTTTTATTGTAAAATATTTCTATAAACTAAAACTGATGCTGACACATGCAATATTCATTAAACTGTTGTTCAATAAGCATGAATTGTATGCACTAAAAAAGTATTCTTGAACACAATGCTTCAACAAATCTGTATAATAAATTTAATTTATTTTACTATGCAGCCTGATTTAGCATCAAATCTTCATTATTCATTATATTGGTTTTTCATTTAAACCTTGAAAGATTTCATTCTTTGAAATGCTCGAAGATATTTCTATTTTTTCGTATACAAAAATGATTCTTCCCTATCATTTTCTTGTGTTTGCATTTTTACTTAATATAACAGCAAATTTTATTTTTAGAAAAGCTGGATAAAAAACTGTAATCTTCATCGAAAATCGAGACAAAATGTATTGGGTTGTTCGGAAAGTAATTTCGTTTTACCCACCTCAATTAGTTTTTTTGCTAGCAAAAACCAACCATTTGATAAGAGTGAAATCAAGCTACCACCGAAAAGATGGTAAAAGATGATGTTGGACTGAAATCGACAATATGAAATTTAATAGAATATTTATTCATTATACGTTTTCCATTTTCAAAAAGAACGAAACTACTTTCCAATAACTTAATAGCATAATATAATATTTCCTAAATATAAAGTCATCTTAAAGTTTCAATTAAAAAAATTTTAATTTTTTATGAATGTCCATATTTTAGAATTATTATTACTATTTTTGTCTATTTTTGTCTAAGAGTATATTTATTTATTTATTATAAAATTCTTCAAATCTTTTTTCCTTATTGCAAGGTTGGCTTAGATTTGTCAAGGACTAAATGCATCGAAACTTTTCTTTGACAAATGTTCATCGATACAGGTGGGGGGGAAAATTACATCGGTAGGGAAAAAAATCCTCACACATCCACCAAATGTTTTCTCAACCACACTTCTCTTGAGTTGTAGAGAGATGCTTCTCTGAGTTCTTGTAAACCAGGAATGTTCTTCGGACTAGCCTAAGACACCATGTGGCATGAAGCGCGTTGCAAAAGTCCGATACCCCAGTGTTTCTAATCACAGAGTTCTAGGATACTGGGCTTGGTGATCGATGTCCTAGTATTGCAATCTAGAGTTGTGGTGGCCGTTGGACAAGATGGAACCCCCGGAACTTTTGTGCAAGGGTTCCTTGCTGGAGTGCTGGGAGTACCTGCTGCCCGGTCTGGAGTGGACGATGGCGTAGTGGTCGCTTGCATTGCTCACTGACCGTGCTGTGGAGTTGAGAGTAGATCCTCCAGACATATACCCAGGCTTGTGCAGGGAGCTACGCGATCCGTAGTGTGATCCTGACACCCAGCCCACGCGGTAAGGGTCATAATCGTCCATTTCAGAAGGCTCCTTATCCACAACCTAAAATTATACAAGTAGTTATTAATCTGTACTAATAATACAAATTACTTTGGTAGTAAGTCATGAATAATCATTGCTCATTGTAATTCTACAAGCTTACATTAAAAGGTAAGATATTTTTTATACATTTTTCCATTATAATCTCCGTTACATGAAAAAAAAAATCATAAATTAATGATTATCTTTTTATTGATTACTAATTGAAAATACTGTAAAATTGTATTTGCATCTGGTATTGTTTAAAAAAAAAAAAAGGACTACATTTTTAGAAACTCCTTAACTTGTATACAAAACCTTTTTAAACGCCAGTTATATTTCTGGACTTTATGCTATTGTTAATCAGAAACTAGTTAATAATAGCATCGCTGATCGATTACGTACGTATAATATAATAGTACCTTTTTTGTGAATGAAACAAAAGTAAATTTCGCTGTATTTAGCTATTTTTTTACCCTTGGCGATTTGTGATCGTAATGCCTCTTTCAAATTTAAGCCATCTTTTGACCAAGCTTGCTTTAGATTTGTTTATCATTACATTGAACTATATTATTGTTAACATTGAATCACACTCTTCATTCAATGTTTGCCGAAAAAAACTCGATTGGAATATATTTAATTTAAAATAAAATTTTGAGTGAGAAAGAGAGATATAAAAATCATATCTACGTTATATTATTTTCGTTTCTTCGTCAGAAACATGCTTTTTTTCTTTAGGATCATAAACGGGGATAAAATAGAAAAGTGCCAAATTTTTCAAAATTGTATAGAAAATGAGGAATGTCATTTCATTATAAAAATTTAATTAATAGTACATATGTTTTGTTGCTTCTGAAGGATTGAGAGAACTTAGAATAAAATTTCACACCGAAACTTTTACAATCATTCTATAAACCATTTCCAAAAATATAGATATTATTCAACACGCGTTATCGCTTCTTTCAATTTTAAACTACAGAAAGAGAAATAAAACTGAACTGGAATCTGTATATAATACATATAGGTATGATTTAAAAAGATTTGTAAAAAGATACTTTTTTTAGTGAAGAGTTCTAAAATTATGTAAGAGATTTTTTTCAAAACTATAATAAATAGTATTTTTGTTATAGTAAATTGTTAAATAGTATTGGGGCAAATTCTCTAATTCATGATCTTCATTTTTCAAAAGTTTCAATACTGAACACGATACGATATCAGTAGCAGCTAATTTGATTCCTACTCATAGTGGGCCCTCCAGAATAAACTGGTGGTATACGAAATGAGACAGCATACATTCATATTCAAGGATATTTAAATTAAGTGATTCTTGGGAAATCCCAGAGTGTGAAGGCGGAATTTTTATTTTCTATCTGTTGAAGTGCACATTTTATACATTAGTGTAGGCATGATAATCAATGACGCTCCAAAAGAATAGGTCAGAGTCAAAAACATTCCTGTATTTTCAATAAATAAAAATATTTTTATATCAACAAAACATTATCATAGGTGTTGGTTCATATCACATATCATATATTTAGGGAATTAAGTAATTAATTTTTATTGATTGACTTTAAAATTATCTAAATGATATTTTTTATATTTTCTCTCTCTCTTTCTCTTGGACATGTAATCTTTTGTAAAAATTCGCACTATTAAATTATTATGGATTGATTATATTATATTATTGATTGATATTATATAATTATTATTATAATTATTTTTATTGATTGATATTAAATTTTTATTGATTGATTTTAAGATTATCTAAATGATATTTTTTATAAATATTTTCTCTCTCTCTCTCTCTTTCTCTTGGATGTGTAATCTTTTGTAACAATTCGCACTATTAAAAATAAACCACAAAAAATATTGGGCATCTCACAGTGATACTCATATTGCTATTATTAATATAAGTATTTTGTAATTCATCTCGGATATGTTGCTGTTGTCGTTATTGTTGTTGGATATATTGTAGTTAAGCTAAGCTCGATAGCCGACGGCTAGGCGAAATTAAGTCATCTTTCATTCAACCAGAGCAACACGAAAGTGACAGTACGGCTTTGCTCTAAGACTCCTCCGATAGATGGAAACCCCAGAGGAGCCACTCCCCCAATTTCGACGTTTCTCCAGGGGCAGGAAAGTTTTTCCAGACCACTACACCCAAGATAAATATTCAACAATCGACCATTCGATTCCACATATTTAATAAGCACGTATATTGAGTGTGCTCGGTGGGTTTTTAACGGCACTGGGAATCGAACTCCGCCCTTCCGGACGGAAAGCCGATACCCTAACCACTCTGCAGCAACAGCCTTCATATTTGAATATCCATCAATCTATTTTTAACCATATCATATTAAGGCACCTGGAACTGAAAGATTCCAGATGCATTAATATATGACCCAAAAAATATTAAGTGAAAGGTGGACAATAAATATCAATAACAATTAACAAGAAGAATTTACCTCCGTCTTAGTGCATGTACAACTCAGAGAAGAGCAGAGGAAAATATTGACTATCAGCATCACGAGGAGCAGAATTGCCAGACAGATACAGAGTCCAATCAACCACGGGAATCTCCACTCTGTGCAGGTTTCCAGCGATTCCGCCACTGAAATAACAAATACAATATCTTAACTAATGCAGAGGATAGGAAATAAAAAATTTTAAAATTCACCCTTAGACGAAAAGTTTTTTTTCAGCTATTAAACAATATATTTTTATATTATTAATCGATATGAAATTTGTTCTTCAGAAATTAAAAGAGGTAGATGCTGCTTTTTGTTTGTAAAGTTAATTTATTCCATAGTTGCTGTAAACACTGCAATAACTTACTAAATTTGATAGAACATGAATGTATGCACCTTCAGACTGCGCTGGAAATTTGAAATTGATCTCATATACTACGCAGTAGTATGATGATGCAATATTTGTATCTCACTGCCTCAGGGTAAGTATATTGCGATTTACACGTGTGAGAAGAATATTTTGTGTTTTATAACACGATACTATAATTGCAATGTCATTGATATTAGTAACGACAACAAAGTTATTTTATTTGTACTCTGTGTCGTTACTTTCTACTAAGTCACACTGATTAAGCATAATAGTAGTCACATCGTAATTATGGACATATTGAATCTTACAAAACATTTCGTTCATGGGATGCGTAAGTCACAGCCAATAGGTGATCGTTTTCCATACGAAATATATTCCTTCTTGGTATTATATTTAGAGTAATTATTTTAACTACATGATAATAGTATCTACAATTCATATTTCCTAGTAATTTGCCGAGGGTAAAATAATCCTTGTTCTAATAGTAATGTAAAAAGTCCTTGTTGCAAAAATAATATATATTTAAATTGAAACGGATTTTAGGGGAAAAAAGGTTGGAGACGAATTTTAATTTTTTTTCAATGTTAAATTTCTTAATCTTGATTTTAGAACTAACAGAAAGTATCCTATAAGCTGAAAAAACATCTTTATATTGAAATATTAGATTAGAAAATCAATAAAGAAATTATATATATATGTTTGTGTGTATGTGTAATTATATGAGATAATAATTAAATTTAGAAAGCTATGAGACATTCATAGGCAGTTATGAAAAATGCAGCACATTTTCTAAAATTAATTGTTTTTTTCTCAAAAGACAAATTAATTATATATCATTTTGTTGAATGATTGCAACTAATAATGGTTAAGTTGTTCAAGTAATCAAAATAAGTAACATAGCGTGATATATAAAACGATGATTTGAATTCAACACCTAAAACTTTTGTATTATACACATTTGCACAGCAAAACTTAAAATTTATGAGAAATGGTCATGAAAATATTTTAACGAAAATCATCAAAGGTATTCTCTCATTGGATCACAAACAAAAGCTGATTGAAATTCGTGTTTTCACTGAACAATTCGGTGAAAAACGTATTCATGTACTAAGCACGATGAAACGGACCCAATCGTTAATAAAAAAATCATTAGCTTCAACCAATTCGAAATTTGTTGCATTTAATGTACCCAAAGAAAGTAGAAAATTCTTCAATCGTGCGATTGTGAAATTCGGGAGACATAATGATCTGTAGTTGAACTAAGGAGTATTCTGATGGCTATACAATATTTATGTTGATAAATGGTTTGATTTTTTTATCACTCAGTGGTTACTCTTTGCACACGAAGACGTAAACCTACAGATTTTGATAGTAAAACATCTAAACTTCACTTTCCAGAAATTTTAATTTTAGTGAAAATATCTCTACGGTTAATAGACTTTTAGTCTCAGAAGGAAGACCGTCTGTACCCTTCTGGAATATTATTTGGATATTAATATAAATACCATTTAAAAAATCATGATTAAAATATAAAATAATGTATTAAAAGTTCTCCAATTTCAGAAAATAGTATAATTTTTTGAAAGTTTTTTTGTTCACCATTTTTATATTACTATCTTTATCATATATATGATATATTCTTTGTCTTCTAATATTTCGTAAATGTTCAAATATTTTAAAATCTATTGTTAACTTTTCTATTATTTTCTCAATGAATAGAGTTTATAGTGTGTTTGTCCTTATTCCCCTTTTGTAAAGCTTAGAAATTAAAAAAAAAATAGGAACGAAATAAACATTGAAAAGCATTTTTTTTTCAGGTGTCAATAGTAATCGAATATTTATAAGAAAACGATTGCTTAAAGAGAAGGATAAAACCTTATGTAAATAGTTAGTTAAAGTTACAATTAAATCGTACTATTATAAATTAAAATATAAGTATATAATTTGTCTATTCCCTCAATGCTGTTTTATGCGATGAAAATATGCAGTGAATAGTTTATGAATGATTTAACAGTAAGTTTTAAGTTTCTAATTAATTAACAAAAATTTATGATTCACATGGCATCAGTCAGAAGTAAAAGTAAATTCTATGCCTATGCAATTCAAAAAATTTGCTTTTAATTAAGTTTTACATTACTAAATAAATTATAAATAAGAAATGTCCATAAGTAAGTATTTACTCCTATATTACTACCCATAAATTAAAAAATTTTCTGTTGGATTAAGTAATAAAATAAACGATTTTATAATCATATTTACACCTTTTTCCCCCCAAAATAGTTTCGTTAAATCAATTCATTAAAAAGTTTATTATATTTTTCGCCAATTTTTCATAGAAAATAATTTTTTTAAAGTTTTTGCTTACTTATGCTATATATGTTTCAATACATACTTAGTGCTAACATAATTCTTATTACTTACAGATAGGGTCTCCAGGTTCCAGGACATAAACTGATGTAGAAGCCATTAGCTGCCCGTCATCTGTACCATTCCTAACCCGAGGTAAGGCTCTTGGGATGGGTTCAGATGGTCCACGACAAGGAGGCTGTATATTGACAATTACTTTTTAATTTTCAAACAAACACTCTAAATAAAATACGAGTGCATAATTCATATAATAATTTTCCATACAGTAGCTAATGAATATAGTACTATCACGTGTTTTTCATTGTGTACTAGAAATTTGATACTTTAAACTTAGTGATAACTTGAAATATTTTTTCCTCTAAATCAATATAGAATTAAGTACTTTGCATCCGCATTTTTTGTTCCCTACTTTAACATTCTAGTAATCAATGATTAACTGTATTTGTATGATTTTATTTGTATATGCTGTAACATCGTGACTATTAAGGGAATTTTTGATAGTATAATGACAGATTTAAAATTCTATAATATAAAATAATTAAACAAATAAAATATTATTCAACTCAATAATATCTCTAAATACATTTTAAGCAAGAAAAATATACAAATATATTCTAAATAAATTTTAAGTGAGGAATATATACAAATATATTTCAAGTAAATTTTAAGCGAAGAATGTATACAAATATATTCCAAATAGAATATAAATATATTACAAATAAATTTTAAGTGTGGAGTATATACAAATGTATTTTAAAAATAAATTTTATATGAGGAATATATACAAATATATTTCAAGTAAATTTTAAGCGAAGAATGTATACAAATATATTCCAAATAAATTTTAAGTGAGGAATATGTACAAATAAATTCTAAATAAATTTTAAGTGAGGAATATATACAAATATATTTTTCAAGTAAATTTTAAGCGAAGAATGTATACAAATATATTTCAAATAAGTTTTATGCGAGGAATCAAGAGTGAATACGTAAGTGATAGTATTAAAATTTTTTCACTTTATGCACAGAGATTAAAACTATAAAATTTAAATGAACTATTATTATTTTATTTTAATTTTTTAATTTTAAAAATGGAATATTTACTTAAAATTTCAGACAGTTCATTAAAAATCTGTAGTTTTGTTACTGGTAATATGTGTGTAACCACTTTTCTATTATTTTTCAAACTAAAATTATTTTGACGAAATTTACTGTCCAAAATACTCTTAAACATTTTACAAGCTTAAAGACAAACTTTCGTGGATATTCTATAAAAAAATTTACAATATTTACCTGCTCGCAAGGTCCCCTGCAGAGTATGATATCACACTGGACATGTACTCTATTGCTGTCAGGAAATTTAAATGTAGAGGACAATTCTGCAGTCGCGGAGTGACTGGTTTCATTGTAACGAAAAGCAGTCAGAAAGCTTGTAAGAGGGCACCTAAGAGAGAAAATAC
Organism: Latrodectus elegans; assembly: GCA_030067965.1. Taxonomy (NCBI): domain Eukaryota; kingdom Metazoa; phylum Arthropoda; class Arachnida; order Araneae; family Theridiidae; genus Latrodectus; species Latrodectus elegans. The sequence goes on from CM057815.1 coordinate 31,287,922, forward strand.
GATTAAATTACTTAAGATATTCCCCAAAAATGCATTTTTCTTTTATTTCTATCGAAGAAACACTCCCTTACCCATTCGAATCAATGAGCTGCACTTCGGAATTATTGGGTGCAAAGCTAAGACAGGACCGTACTTTTAGCTTATGGATATCTGGAAAAGGAATTATTTATAGAGCTCTTGAATCCATTTCATAAAAAGAAAAATATAGTTGATTCGCTGAATCAAAATCAAAGTGGGTATTATAATTAAAAATTTTACCATCAGGTTTAGTCATCGCTGCTACGAGTTCGTATTTTTGATTGTAGATAAGCTCTTGTACCCTCTTATCATGTTGATAAAAATGAAGTGTAACTCGAGACGTTTCATTCCTTAAAAAACAAAAGAAAATTTAAAACTTAGTTTTATTTTTCATATTTTGTTATATATATATATATATATATATATATATATATATATATTACTTAAATAAAATTATAAAAATAAGAGTTTTATTTTTAGTGCTGCCATCTGTTGAAGAAAATGTATATTCATTTATCAGTCAATAGATGGCAGCACTGCTTTAAGTGTGACGAAGTTTTCCTTCAAAGTTTACTATGAAACAAATATAAAATACAATATTACCTAGCATTTCTAAAGCCAGATTTGCCACAAGTAAGAAAATAATATTTGTCTTCTGATAGTTCTAATGTAGGATGAACTCGTACTGCTAAGGCTACAGTTACGTCACCAGAGTTAGGCTAAAAAAATATTAATAAATAAATTAAAATAATGACTATTATTATTTCAAATATAATTGAATAATTCTGCACTTTTTCGAACAATTTTTTAATATTGTAATTTGACTTATAGCAGAATTAATTTTAAGGACAACAAGAATTCTTTGAAAAGACTAATGCTGACGAATATTTCTTTTATATTATAAAAAATAATCAAAATGGTTACTTACAGGTAATATTTTTAAAAACTAAAGAATTTTTTAAATAAATAATATATGAATAAAAAAAATATTTTTTAAGATTTCTGCTCATTTAAATATCTTGACAAATTTTAGTGAAACAGAAAAATTAAATTTTACTTAATGACCATATTTTCCAAAAGAAATGCTGGTGCACTTACGTGTGTAAAAATTAAATTTTCAAAATGAAGCGTTTCTATTGATACGATGTTTATTTATCCAAAACGAAAGATATTTATTGTAGTATACAAAAGATGTAGGAAGTGCGTGAAAATATCGTCAAATATTTCAGAATTTAAAGATCCTAAAATTAGGTGCGAAATAAAAATATTGTACTGCAAAAAATTATTAATTTTGTAATTTGATTCTAAGGACCTGAATTAATCAGACTCTAAATTTAATTCAATATTTGCAAAATCTTTTTAGTTTGTTTTCAATAACTGTTAAACAATAGAATGAAAGGATTTTACATTTTCCTTTCTCTTTACTTATTTGTCAAGATGGGTGTTTAAGAATTTTCGTGGTTTCCTCCCTTGTGACGCGAGAATACGACTCATTGTCTATGGAGAAATCCTCATAGTAGGCAAAATAACGCGGCAGTTACAAAGGCCATCCAATAACTTAGAATAGAAAGTAAGAATTATCTAACGTAAATTAATAAATCTATGCGAGCAATATAAAAGTAATAAAGGTATATTTTGCATATATACATAAACATTATATGCAAAATATATCTTTATTATTTTACATATAATATTTATGTATTTGTTTCTTTACATTATGAAAAGCATTTAAAAATTTTTTTAAGAATTAGTCGTTTTTATTTATTTATTTATTTTTTACTTGATTTCTTATTTATCAAAAGATTGATTTTATGAAAATATGAATTACAGTATAAGACTGGATATGTTGAACAAAAATTCGTTGTATTGTAATATGTTTGAAAAATGTCTGATACTTTTTTGTACTATAATATATTCACCTTAATGCATTAGTATGAAAATAGATTATACATAATCAATATTTAACTTAACAAAATTTGTTTAACTTATTTTAACAAGATATAACTATCAATATTAATTACGATAATTTATCATTCTTTATTTAACTTATTTTAACAGAAATAATTGTACCTCAGAATCAATATTTTGTAATTATATTAAATTTCAGCAACGAATAAAAAAATATTGCAATTTTATCACAAAGTAAAAAGAATCCATTATTTCAACAAATTCTATTAATTTTTCCATGATTTGATATAAAATATGGAAATTGTTTTTATGAAAATATCTGTACGATTTAAACTCTATATTTTCCTAAATGTATTCATTTCTTTTTACCTACCAATGGCGTTTGTGAAACGGAGTAGAAATAATTTAGATATATTAATGGTTATATTCGAAAAATATCCAACATCATGAATTTTATCAAGTGAAAAATGCTTTGCTTAGAAGAAAAATTTTAAAATTAGAAAATTTCCTGCTTCAAGTTTTATAAGATCCCCCCCCCCAAATAAAAATAAAGTTAGCACTAATAACGAGTACAAAACTCTTAAGAACATAAAGACTCTTAAGAACTTTTTTGCGGAAGTAACTTTCAAAAATTCTTAAGTTTTTTTTTTTTTCTTACTTTCTATTCTTTTTAAATCGAAAGTGTACAAAAGCAGGAACTTCTTAAATAGTTTTGATAGGTTGCCGCCTGGGGTGATGGCTTCTAAAAGTGCCTCAATTTGTTTACAATCGAAACATAATTCGAAAGTTTGAAGTCAATTCAAGCAGAACTAAGTATTGGTTAAAGACAAAAAACTATTGTGAAAGGTTTCTTTATTAGGATTCCAGTTTGTTTGTAAAAGATGCAGGTATTTGAGGAAGAAAATTTACAAAAATATCGAGTTATTTTTATTTATAAAAACAAATAATTTATTTCAATTTATAAACATAAATAATGAAATTATTCAAGCATATTTTAAAATTGTAAAAAATTGCATACACATAAAAATTAAGAGTAAACAATTAAAATTTTGATATTTGAAAATATTATGTATAAATAAATAAATATCAATAAATATAATTTTAGCTTTTATACCTTGATAAAAAAAAAAAGAATTAAACTAATAGTTGGTTTAAAATTAATCGCAACGAAAAGTATTTCATTGTCTTCGTTTCGTATTTTTGCATATCAAAAATCAGATTTTGGTGGATTGCTATAACAACTATAGTGACCACAAAGCATTCAATTTCTTTTAAAACAAGTTGAGTATAGAATTTATTACCGTTTACGTGAAGGAAATTCAGTTTCGAATAAAATGACTTTTTATCGTCATTGAACTTCATTCACTTCCCACTCAATGACATTTTTTAATTAAACTTTAATTTCAAATGTCATAGTTATATGCCAAATTGAAAAGTAATTAACCATAGCACTCATTTCAAATAATTTTGAAATAAGTACAATTTAAAAAAAAATATTTTTCAAATGTAACAATATGCATCACTTAAAGATGCATTTGAGACTTTACATAAAAACTCATTATGCATAATTTTGACAGTTAAATTTCAAAATCAGACAAAAAAATAATACTGATTTTTCGCAATAAGAAGTAAAATATGAAATTTAAAAAAAAAAAAAAAAATTCCTTGGCAATTACGTATGCTAATTTGATAGCCGTAGATACTTATAAAAACTATACATTCAAATTTTTGCGTGAGGTATTGGATAACAAATTTCCTTGGAAGATTTTTAAATTACCTTTCTGATTTGTACACCGCAGTACCGAGGGTCATCTTTATCGGCGTACAGGTCAAGAGTGAGAGTGGTTGTGCGTCCCCCTCGACCCAAAGCTACGCAAGGCCCCGACCTATAATCTCGGGGGTGGACTATGCCGCGAAAGGGTTGCTGTGTCGTCACATCTACGATCATTTGGCCCCTCTCACACCTGTGTGTAACTAGAAAGAGAGAAATATAGAAAAAAGTTATTTATATTGAGGAAAATCTTCTATCAAATTAAATAGAAATCAACATAAATTTTCAATTATCAGAAATTACCAAATAATTCAGAAAAAAAAATTGTGCCTTTAGTTTCTCCTAACATACTCTTTTAAGGAGACTAATTATCTGTAAACGCAGATTTCGGTACTTATTCTTCAGTTATTTTAAGGAGGTTACTTTTATCAACGCAAATACTTCTGATAAATTGTTCGATAGCAATAATGTTTTGCCCAAAATATATTTTATTCATATTTTCATTATTTCAGTTGCATTTAATATTTTAGCTTCACAAAGTCTAACAACTTAATATAATTGAACGAAAACAACTTTTAGTATTACATTATTATTTACACTACACTATACTATAATAGTTAAGAAAAAGTTCAAAAGCAATTTTTCCAAAAAAGTAAAAGTACTATTTTAAAAACTATTTTAATATAGTACTTTTAAATAACTTTATAGCAAATTCCAATTTGCAGAAAAAAACCATTAACGCTAAATGCGAACGAGCTATCATGTAAGAATTGTTCTTTTTCATTAAAATTTATTTTAAAAAAAGTTACACAAAGTTTTATTATGAAATTTTTAGACAATTCCCTCATAAACATTAATATTGGACGCACTTTAATAATAATAGATAACGCATATACGTCTTGAATAATTCAGAAAAATTGTCAAGAAAACTTTTGTGTGTCGAGCCCTAGCAATTTTATCATTAATTCATTAAAAAATCTTCTAAATGTAGAATGAATTCCACTCACTTTGTAAACTTTTATTATAATAACATGTGAAATACCTAAACTATGTGAATTATGATGTAAATAACAATAATAGAAGATCCTAAGTAGTTACTAAGGATTAAATAAACTATCTTTGAGCCAAGTGAAGCATGCAGAGCTATTATAGATAATTTTCCTCTTCCTACTTTTTAACTAGTTAAAAACAATTATTATAATCTTAACAAAATTTAATGAAAAGTCGTTTGTGAAGTGAATATATATAAATATCCATGCAAATGTAACTGCAGCGTAAGCTCGGTAAAAAGGAAATTAATTATTTTTGATTTAATTGAAACTATTAAATATTTTTCGGAAAAAATGTCCGATCTTTTAATACGCATGTTTCTTAGATCTGTGCATTCGTTTCTTAATGCTAGAAATATTTTGATTTATTGCCAAGATTTTTATAGATTTTTCTTCGAATTCAAACTGTCAATACTGTCAATATTGTCAAGACTATACTGTCAAGCACTCATTAATGCATTTTATAAAGTGTTAAACTACTTAAAATTTTTCAAATTAAAACTCATCATTCATTTAAAATAATTAACAATTAGAGCGAAAGAATATTCACGAATAGCTATTATGATTTTATAGATCAAAGTAATAAATTCAAGAATTTGTACCGAAGAATTGTAAAATTTTTTGTAATGAATGTGTTTTTATATAAAGGTAAAATTGATTTATAACAATGTACTAAGCCTAAAAATTACATAATGAAATTATAGTTCTTAAGCAATCATTTAACATTTATTGACACATTTTCACATAACATACTTTTTTGTAAGATAAATTAAGAAAACAATTTTAAATTAAAAAAAATAACACCTGTATATTGTCTAAACTATACATTCATATATCTATAAAAAGGTTTTTTTTTAAGATTCTAATAACTAATAGAAAAATGGAATAGGGAATCGGTTTTCTACTACTTACCAACAGGTGTAAATTCTTCATCATCATCTTCAATTGCTAAGAATTGCTGCTGAGACTGTATCTGAAAAATAAACATTAAATTATCAATTTGAATACAGATCTAAGAAGCGCTACAGATGATTTATTGTTACAGTAAATATTCATAATATTGTAATTATTACGATAGTATAAATTTTAATAAAAAAATTTTGCTAAATTTTAATATAAAGCAGATATAAGAATGCATAATATTTTACTTGAGTAGAATTCTCTTAGTTTAACTCTCTCTCTCTGCATTTGTATTGTAGAAGTAATTTTGAAAGTATAAAGCATGGATAATTAAATATTTAAAACTTACAAATTTAGATATTCAAATAATTTTTAATAAATAGTTTCATTATTTGAAACTATTTTTTTTTTCAAATGGTGAAATTATTTGCTGATCTATTAACACCTGTATGCTGTCAACTGTATGATTTATTATATTTATTTTTGCTACATTTATTGTAATTTTTCAGGCAGTTAAGAATAGATCACGATTTTGGTATTTTATATTCACTGCAGCGACTTTTAACGCTTCTTTAATAACACTTTATACCCGAGTAAAAAAGTAAACAAAATCATTTCTTAAGCAGAAACTTCTTATTCATCACACGAATAAGCATTGTACGGATTGAATAAAGAAGAAACCAAAAAGAAATTCTTATCTTCGTTTTGTACTGGAATCCAGGGAAAACGTGCTTTGCTTTTGTATAAAACGACAGAAACCTCTTTTGCCTTTAGAATGAAATGCTTGCATGCACAAGCATTAAAGATGTTTGAAAGCCAGAAATCCGTTAGTTGAGTTTTTCAGCCGCTGGCTTGACACATCTTCAGAATTTCCTGTGACAGTATTTCAGACAAGCAATGCTGCAAGAATTTATTCTTTTGTGGTCACCTGGTTCATTCGAATAATGTCTGCAGAACATGGAGCTCTGGCTCTTTTCCTCTACGGCACGCGTAAAGTCTGGATACTTCCTTGATTTTTTTTTAAACAAATTATATTTGTTTACAGAGTTTGCAATATAAACTGAAAAATGTTTAGATTTTATTATAGTTACTTTTTTTTTTAAACATTAAAATGGTTTTTGCCCTTTTTCAATTAATTATTTTTATTCATCTATCATAACGCAATACATGTTTTTGCTTCGGTTAAAGAATTTTTTATTCTAAAATATTCTTGCAATAAAATTGTCTCAGGTTAAAGTATTGGTAAAATTTACGAGGCATTTTACAGAAACAAAACTTGCTATAATTCAATCTGCTTATGAAGATAAACAGAATTATGTTTATGAAGATAAGCAGAATTATGTTTATGAAGATAAACAGAATTATGTTTATGAAGATAAACAGAATTATGTTTATGAAGGTAAACAGAATTATGTTTAGAAGATAAACAGAATTATGTTTATGAAGATAAACAAAATTATGTTTATGAAGATAAATAGAATTATGTTTATGTAGATAAAAAGGAATTTTGTTTATGAAGATGGGCAGATAAGGATCATCAGCACATGTTTATATGCATAAATAATCCATGAATCCTGTAAAGATGCGAGGATTAAGAAGGTAGCCACTGGTGAAATTTCGTACATGAGCCAAATTCATTGTCCATAAATTATCCAAAATAAACTACACGGTGAAAATTAACCCATGATTATTTATTTAAGATATATAGTGGTAACTGGTCATTATAGAAATGACAATGATAAAAAGAATTAATATATTTTAATATATATTTACAAATTGAATATCTAAATCTCTATGCAAAAATACCAGAAAAAATATTTCATTTATCAATTTTATTGTTTTACGTTTGAATTACGTTTGAATGCGCCACCTGTATTTTATCTAAATTCGAATTACTTTCTTTTCAACAAAAGATATTCTATTTTATCTTTTCCATAAGTTTTATATAAGTATACTGTTGAGATATTAAATAATATTTTAAATTATATTCCATTTCTACCTCATTACAAAATAAATTCATAATTTAGAAAAAAAAAAAAAACATGTAATTACTTCTTCACACAAATTTTGATAGCTATAAAATTAAAATGGAACAACAGAGAATTTAAAAAAAAAAAAAGAATGAATAAATAAATCCATTTTGTGCAAAAAATAATCCATTTAAGTTAGGAAATAAAGCACAGAGCACATGCAAAAAAGAAAGTAGAGCTGAATTCCAATTTAAAAACCAATCCTTTTTAAATCTAGTCCATTGTTTGGGAAAGAAATATTTACAAAGTGATCGAAATAGAGGCAAGTAAGCAACTATCCCACCTGTTGGATTCGTAAGTATTACAAGAATCAAGGCCAAGATACTCATCTGAAAAGAAAATGGAAATTTACCTTTTCCTTCAGTAAAAAAAAATGAAAGAAAAGTTCATACACCAATTTACAACGAAAGGGTGTCCTATTTTCTCAAATTTTCAACCAATATCCAATTGGGGTCTAGTACCTCTTGTTTTCTCAACTGCTGGATCACCCACGTTATTTCTCCTCTGCTATTAGCACGGCGGCCTAGATTTCGTCTCTTTGTAAAAGAACACCCTTATGAGTGTTACATCAAATGGGAGACTCCCAAGCGGTTTACAGTTACTACGGAACAATGAAACGACGAAAGTAAGTAAAATGAAATAATGTTTTGACTTGTCAAGTCAATTCATCTTCAAGATCATATGTGTCAATCAAGATGGGAGAAGTAATTTAACTTTGAATTGTTCTTTATTATACTTTTTTGTTTATTTATTTTCTGTTCCCCAACCACGATAAACAGTTTACGAGTTTGTTTATTTCATATGCTGTTACGAGGATAGATCTAAATACGATTTCCAGAATATTTTATGAGAATAAGGGTGCCTTCAGGAAAAGTACTTAAATTGTTCAGTGTATAATTCATTCAGAATCAAAATATTAGATGAATCATGGATTTTCCTTCATTTGTGGAATAGATAATTTTATTCACTTCAGTATAGTAGATAATTACTTTTAATAATTCAGTATTTTATATATACTGATTTAGCAATGTATCGCCCGTATTGTTAATTCAGAACAATAAATTTTTAAATATTTTTAGTTAAATATTTTCTGGTGTACTGAGGCAGTCGGACTCCACACCAAATTACGATTCACTGGAGCACCGCAAACCTAGCTGGCACAAGACAACAACAACAATACATTCTGATATTATATGAACTTCAATACCAATGTATCGTATTACAGTGAAAATTTCAATAATAATGTTTACTGAGGCATACCTCAATACCAATATTATCATCGATTAATATCGATATCAATGGATTTATTTCAACACATATGTTCGCATCTTGGAATATATCATGGTATATTTCAACGATATATCTGCATTAACATAATAATTTGATTTTTTTTAAATAAAACAAAACCATCGAAGAATGGAAAACAAATTTATTTTTGCTCTGCTATTACAAAATGTACAGATAATTTAAATCTATATCCCAAAAATTGTTTTTATCTTGGTTTTACAAATTCCTTGCATACATACACATCTAAGAACAGAAATGTAGGCAAATCTTACACATTAAGTTTTGATGTTAAGATATTAAGTCACAGATTTTATTGAGAATTTTGGAAAAGCTGTAAAAGAATTTTGAGTTTTCGAAATAACTCGATGTTTGACTCACTGTTGTCACGTGTTAAGATCATATTCTTCAAGTTGAAAAGTTTTAGAGGCACAGGTGCCGTATAATCTATGCGCCAAATTCTGAGATTGGCGAATTTTTTGGCGGATTTTCTTATGTATCTGACAATCTTATTTTTGTTACGTCATACATATAAGAATTATGCAGAAAATTCTATTTTGGTAACCCTACTATTTACGTCATCGCGCACGTCACGATATGTTATCTTGGCGACAATTCTTCATCGCCAAAAAAATTCAGAATTTGGAATCATGGATAATACGGCACCTCTGCCGTTTTAGGTTTGACTTCAGCCACTGGTAAGCGGCTAGAGAGATGGGTATAAATTTCTGTTTTTTTATATTATTATATCTATATATATTTCTGTTTTTTTGTATATATATATATATATATATATATATATATATATATATATATAAATGATCTCTATTAAACGTACTGTTTAAATTCATTCACTTAAGAAAGATTATTTAAAAAAATGAAGAACTTGTGAAATTCAATACCGGTTTAGTTATATAAAACTTGTCATAGAAATAGATAAAACAGATATTTTAAATATGAAGAACTATTTTTATTGTTCTTTTATAATATAGATCATTAACTATCATTAACTCTCAATATTATATCACATGTATATTATTGAGAGTTAAAATGGAATTTTAAAATTAAAAAAACCAAATGAGTACTGATTAGCGAAATCAAATTTTATTAAATATAATTCTATTTTAAGGGATGGGGTATGCAAATATGCTAACGATGCAATAATTTCAAACTAATTTTACTTTAAATAGCAGGCTAATAATAATTGTTGATTGGTATCTATTCTTTTTGATATTTATAATGGTATCATTCTCGTAGATCTTTAAATTTTTATATAACTATACATCTTTCTATTCCTGTTTTTTTTTCCCATTTTTCGCCGATAATTTTTTTTTTAAAAATTTAAATCATTTTTCAATTCAAACGATTTTTAAGTAATATTTTGATGAATCTTTGATAGTTAAAACAATCCAAATTACACAATAATACAGTTTTATTGTAGGTAGAGTTTTGTAAAAGAAATGCCAAAGGAATATTTAAATATTTGCTGTACAAATGTGTGCACTGAAGTATAAATCACATAAAGAGTATAAATTACAATGAAAGTAAATATGAATCATATTATTACTACTTAGCGTGCGCAACTCCATATAGCCTAGATACTATTTTTATTTTAATAGTTTGTTGATTCGTTTCCTCGCGTGATGGTGAAAAAGACTTGAACAAAAAACATTTAGAACAATGAAAGATTTAGTTATTTTTGAAATAAAAAAAAGTGTTTGATAATTGATTATTTTTAGCAATAATAAACACAATTGTTCATGGATAATGCACATGCATTGCACAAAAAAAAAAAAAAAAAAAAAAAACTTCAAAAAGATATTTCTGACAAAAATTTTTTATCTTCATCGCTTTAGAGGGAATTAAATAGGAAATTAATTTTTAAAAGCTAATCTTTACGAAATAAATTATAAATTAATAAAGGAAGGAAAATATCGGGAGGTATATTTTACTATTAATTATTACACACATATTATTGTGTAATCATGTAACGATCAACGTAACTTATGTCAACAAGGAACACTCCTGAAAATAGAATAATTTATATGTTTCATCTCTTTTCTAACAACATTATATGAAAAAACTCCTCCTTAAAATAATTAGATTTCTTTGATTACTAAATTAATTGTTTCAACCTTAATATCAATTTGTCAGATACAAAAAACAAGTTTATCTTGGGTATAGGTTTCAAATATTCAAATCATTGTATTCAATTGGATAACTTACTAATTGGTGACAACAAATATGGTAATGAATTAATTAAAGTTAACTTCTGCTTATGCTACGTAGTTTATTATATAAATATATCTACATTACAATAAATACATTTTATTGAATTCATTAGGAATAGTAATTGACTTATATGTATCCTTTATTGGCAGCGTAAAGTAAAATTGAAATAACAGTTTACGAAAAAATTTTGTTGCCTTTACATTTTTACTATTCATTAAACGTTATTAAACTGATATAAATACAATTAATCTCTTAAATTATTTTATTATATTATAAGATAAATATTGTACTATTCAAACGAAACGTAAGAGACATTAAAAAGGAAGCCTGATAAGATATCTAAAAAATTAGAAGAAACTGCATTCAAGAAAAACCAGTGTGCTGCTACATTTTGCACCAGGCGGATATAAAATGAAGCCGTTTTAATTCGTATCGAACGATTTCAAACAAGATCAAATCGAAATCGAGATGACCTTGGCACCATTTTAAAGCAAGTAAAATTCAGCTGTAATCCACTTAATACAAAAACAACCGACTTCATTTCTTCGTGTTACCCGATGCCACGGTGAAGAAGGTAAAATTCACGGAATTCTTTGGAAGGGAAAATATAGGGTCCGCGATCTGTGTTTCTATTCAGAGGAGTATTTAAACCGTTATATACAAATCTAATCCACTAGTTCTCATCCGATTAGATACATCGTGAATCTTTTGATGTGAGATTGAATATGATTGCGCATTATTATATATATATTTTTTTTTCATGTTAAAAAACAGGTCGAAATAATGCATAATGCTCACATATTTAGCCCAAATCCATCAAGATTTTCTTGAAGTGAAATGTAATTATAGTTATTCTTACACTCTTAGTCTTTTCATGCCTTTATAGAACTTAAATAGTTCTATACAATTCTTAACCCAATCATTCTCAACCAGAGATCCATATTTCATAGGAATATTTTTCAAAAATAATTGAAATCATATGACAAAATTTCTTAGTAAACTCTTTTCCGAACATAAATATGCATTTAACATACTACATACAACTCTATAGTTCAGTAGTTCTCTCGCTATATGAAGGATCATTTGTATAAGTTTATAAATATGTTAATTGAGCTCTCTTTCCATAAGTCATTTTTAGTGGAAAGATTCTAAGAAGTAGCAATAACGTTAATTTAAGTTTGATTTTAAGAAACAATCTGGGAAAATATGCTCACTATACTTTGTTTTATTAAAGATTTAACAAAGATAAATCACAAAGGTAAGTTATGCTTCAAGTTGTTTGTCATTCTTGAGGCAGAACTGTGAAAAAAGTCATTAAAAGGAACAATGATGTATTAGAAAAGTGTTATTTCGCAAATAACACAACCTAGTTTAAAGATTAGCATTAAAGATTCAAACAAACAAAACAACAAAGTAAGTTACACTTTAGGTTTTTCGTTATTCCATTGAGAAAAATCTAAACGAAAAAAAACGTCCTTAACAGGAATTGATATCCATGAAAAGATCAGTATTATCTTGAACATGAAATAACACAGTTACACAAAATGAATTAGCAAAATATTGACTTCATGAGAAAAGAAGAAAAGTAGTATCATTTATTTATGAGAAAAGAATAATTATATAGCATATAATTTTATAAGAATTTCAATATCTTATTACAGATATATGTTTTTTTTTCTTTGAAAACTAATTCCTTAAGAGCTTTAAATCAATTCAATCTATCGCGATTCAATCCTATTTTGAAGTGTAACGATGATGAGACATTTTTGCCGCATTCACTTGTAATAAAATTGGTACAATCATAAGTTTTGTGATAAAATTTACATTTTAGATTTAAAACGGATATTAAATTTTGTAAGATATTAAAATTTTCATTGCAATATGATGCAAGTTTTGTGATATCATATGAAGATAGTCTTGTGGATATGATATGGAATATGGAAATTTAAGACAATTTAATTCCAACATTCTTAACACAGTTAAACTGCTTACAATAAGGAATACGATTTCTTTTTACTGAAAAAAGTATTTTATCTTGAATTTTTTATTTAAAATTGGGAATATATATTGAGCTCATTTGCATACAATACGATATATTAGAAGACGAAAAGGAATTTGGTTAACTCAATCAATATTTTCATTCTTTTTCATTTATAAATGATATTTATTAACTTAGTTTAAAACTGAGATAAAAAGAAATTTAATAACAGCATAAAACATGGTGTTGTGAATTTTTTAAATTTAATATATTTGGGTGAACAATGATGGGAAAAAATCCGTGGTAACTGAAGGCATTGAAAGAGTTTTATCATAAAATTTGGCTTTTCATAAAAATGGTAGTATAAGTTTTCAATACTCCTATGAAAGTTCACGACTACATTTAAATAAAATAATCATTTTCACCACAAACATTGACAATTACCTTTGGAAAATTTAATTATCAATATATATATATATATATATATATATATATATATAACCACAAAGCTTAACAATTGAATATCAATATGAATACGAATCAAGCTGCAAATAAGCAATTTCATATCCAGGCATTAAAATAAGTAGTAACCAGGCATTTTCAAATAACTAGTAAAAGATTCTTCTCATAATCCTAATTATTGTTTGTTGCAAGCCGTTTTCAACAATAGGAAAAAAATTCGGTACTTAAGCAAACGTCCACGTTTTATGACAATAAGTGAAAACAAACTAATTTAGTGAGTCTGCCAATGAGATCACAATGATCACATTCGTTGCAAAGTACACAGACCTAATAATTTTTGAGAACATGTCATCAAGAAGATCGACCATGCAAAAGAGTAGGGAGTCCATCATCCATCAATGGTTCAGTTTTTATTGGCCCGTATCTGATTGGAACAACAACAGAGCCGTGGCCTTTCCCTACTGGTTTTACGTCACAGAGGTGACTAAAAATAACTTGCTGAAGTGTCTTCTTGAAAGCCACGGATGCGTTGGAGCGGTTATTCTGACAAAACCTTGATCTATTGGTGTGTTTGGGGCGAGGAGGGTTACTGGTGTAAAATTTAACGGCTTCGCAGTTTCATTGTGTTCTAAAAACGCCAAAAAGAAAATAGATTTATTATCTAGAAAAGAACATGACAGATAGGATCACCAAAATTGAGGTTTTGTATGTTATCTTTGATTCTCCCTGAGATTTTGGGACACGCTATGGAAATCACATTATTCAAAAGCAAATGTGATTCTGATTTTTCAGTTCAATAATACATAGATTTGTGATTACCATAAGAATAAATATGTATAGTTGTTGATAAACATTTTAAACCATAAGTTTTGACCAATAGTCTCTAGATAAATGAAGAATATCTGAAGCAACGAATTATAGACATAAATCATACAAATGTAAATTCTGAACACCATCACGAAGTCTAAATGCAATTCGCAACTTAAATTTTGAACAATTTACATATATACAAATAAATGTTCTATGTGTTTAATCTGAATTAATTTTTCAGCATAAAATATGATTCTTCTATAAATTACAAATTAATAACAAATACAATAAATCCTCGAGGACAAATATCAATTCAATATTTGAAAAAGAAAGCATATTAGAGGCATTATTTTCAATAATATAGTTTTTTAAAAATATTTTTTTTAATTTTATGGATAATATTTTAAAAATTATTAACAGTTTTTTAAATATTCTTAATTTGTTACTACTTAGTTAAAAGATAGTTAAAATTAATCTTTGGAGAATTATGAAGATATTAGGGGGATACAACAAGCTTTAGATTAACGAGGGATACAACAAGCTTTAGATTCGGCTTACAATTTTTTCATTTTGTTTTAAAGAGAAAAGTTTATAAGTAAAAGGTTAATTCATATCACATTTTTGCCGAGAACTTGAAAAAAGAAGAGAAAACATATTTAATTTAAGAAAATAAATGTAAAATAATTATTGTTCATAACGATTAAGTGAAAAAAATTATAAAATTTTTGCATTTGTGAAGAAATGAAACATTTTAATAGATTAATTTAAATAATAAATTTATTTAAATAAAATGTAAAAATAACGTTATATAGAGGAATAATCATATCAATCGAATAATTAAAATTGCTTATCTATCTCATGAAAAGCGAAATAAATGCGAATTCAAAATAAATTATTAATTATGTTAAACTAATTTTTTTATTCAAAATACAGTAAATAAGATAAATATTTTTATAGTAACTATTAACATAAAATACACTTTACGAGGAATGGTAAAAGCTTGGAAGTAAATTTTATTTTCACAAACTAATATTTATTTTTAGAAACAAGTGATTTTTTTTTCTCAACATAATTATTCCAGAAATAATAAAATAAAGCTGCCTTGGATCACACGGAACAATAAGGAAACTATTTAAAATAAAATTAATGAAATAAAAATCACTGTTTTAAAAGAATATAGTTTTATGACAATCGATAAAACTTGTGAACCTTAAAGATTTCTAGATATTCAAATGGCGGAGTAATTAAAATCGTACGGCATTCATGCTTATAATCCTCACTTTCTTTCTAGATCTCTACATTTACATAACATACACCAAATTAACACGCGATCACGAAAAATACGAGATTATAAAAAGTTCGCTACGGTTACGGTTATGACCGACGAACGGCTGGGGTGAAAGAAATATCGTGGTTGAAAGCACGCTACAATCATTTTCGCTCGCTTATTACATTCAATACACTAAAAATCGTTTGCTATTTTTTTTTTCCCTTGTTTTTTGCCACTCAATTATTTTCATCCGATTTTTCAATACCTAGTCACATATAAAAAATGTATTTATAGAAAAATCAGTGATCCAAATTATTTTCTGTCGATACAATTTTCTTTTTTTCTAATAATAACAACCTACTCGCCCGTAAAAATGATTGAAATAAAATTCTAGTGTTTATTGAGAAATGCTTTTTTGTGTAATTGTGCACTATGATATAGTTATTGAAGATAAAGATCAATGAAATGTGTGAGAAGCTTTGCTTTTATGAATGGAAAAATATGTTGGGTTTTTTTCATACATATCTTTGAAAAGAACTCGAAAATGGACTCTGAAAGGAATGAATGAGTAAATAACACAACTTAGAAACATTCAGCAGTTTTTTCTCGAATTTTTTTTTAAATAAATTGTCATTTAGATATTTTTTTTAAAATTAACTGTAAAATGTTTGCTTTTAAAGAGTTAAAATATAATAATTAGAATGCGAAACATCTGTAAAATCTAAAATATATTTTTTTTATGTATTTAAAAAAATTGATGATTTGAAAAAGTTTCATTTGAAATTTTGAATGTTAAAGAGATATTTAAAAAAAGAGAAGTAAACTACTGAATAAGTGAATTCGATATATTAGTAAAAGCCTAATAAAATTTAGTTTTAAGTATATGAAATTAAATCATTTTACTGGCGTTTAAGATTGTCACTTTCACTTAAAATTCTTCAGGAAAACAAGAACATTATAGATAGAAAAAGGGCGTTTACATTTCCTCAATATAATCATCATTGATCTATGATTGAATTTTTCGATCAGAAAAGCAACTTTGTTATGAAATGGTATACAATTATAATTATACGAGATATAAAGGCTGCATAGTTAAAAAAATAATAACTCAATAGAGTTGTAATAAGTTAAAATATTTGGTTTGAAATTCAAAGTATAATTTGAATTATTTCCTATTGCCTGAAATACTATTTTATGTGCTCAAATAGGGAGACAAATATGCGTAGAAGTACCATAACATTTTAAATATTCAACAAAATATAACAGCAACAAATATATAGAAATACGAAAAAACTTAAAATTTATAAGAAAGGCAAACTTTCAAATTTATGAACACTAGTATCCAATAAGTGATTTATGGTTGAGGTTTAAATAATATTAAACCGGGGAATTCCCAATCATGATTAATATTAACAATTACTGGTTGTCGACATGTATTATAAAATGAAAAATTAAATTCTTGTGCTAAAATGCTTGTTTATTTGTCAAACCGTCATATAAATGTGCTTTTTTTTCTAAATTTTAAAGTACTATTCCTGTTTTGCACTCAGTTTTTATCAGTATTATAATAAGCTCAGGTGCCAGCAACGATGGTATAAAATAAATATGGATTTATATATATAATTGAATGTGAGATTAAAAAGTAACATATAATGAATTTTATTGTTCAGGCAAAAAATATGACCCCAAACAGAATTTACCATAAACTGACACTAATAAAAATTAATCATATAGCAAACTCAAAAACTCTTAAGAATTTCTGCGAAGATCATCAAAATTATCTCGCAAAATGGATTATAAGCTAAACCTTAAGCCAAATATTTTCTACTTGTAAGAGGTTGAAAATCTGATAAGATATGAAGCCAGCCAAATGAAGAATTATCCTATACAGTGATGAGTTACGATTTTGTCTCGGGTGTGATGATAATCAGAGATAGACTTAAAACGTCGTATCAAATACCATCAACAAACTTTTCGGGTGGAAAGATGCCCTAATTCCGTTCTTGGAATGATAAGATTATCATTAATTTCTGGTGTATGCTGAGTTGGTGTGGACATGCACCAGTTGCATTGCCACTTCTTCAAATTATCCCAGGTACTTTTTTATTCTACAACAGTGGTCTAAGCCAAAAGACTCTTAATAAACTGTGAATAATAAACATGGTTGAAATAATATTCCATTTTGATCTCTTGACTTGAATACATTCAACTGCAATTGATCAGCAATTCAAGAGCTGAGTGGATAATTATCAATTTCTCAAATTTATGTGGCCAAATGATTCCTTAACAGGAGAATATTTCTCAGATAATACGGGTAACAAAGTATGTTGATTTTATGCTTTATTAATGCAGTGAATTCAATTTTGGCAAAACCATGGAAAATCGGTAATGCATGCATCCCAAATTAGGGATTATTTTTGAGAAATTCAAATCACATTGACAAAATTTTCTCAGCTTTCAGTTTACCGGCACATATTAGAATAATATTTAATATTTATAATCAAAAAATTCTTTGTTATGTCCATTAACTTTACTTACATCATTATTTCTCCTAATAAAAAAGACTGCGACCTGAATGAAATTTTTATTTACATTTGATTGTGCGATTGTTTTAAAAAACAACTACATAATTTACTTGAAGTTATTTTGCTTTTTATATAATTAACAACCTTTGTTTTGCATTTCTTGAAAAAGATTTTATACCAGATTTAAATTGAGATTGAGTGATATTCTCGTTACTTACTCGTTTTCGCATTTCATATCCTTGACCAATTATAATGTTTGAAAGAATTTACTCTTATTAGAATGCAAGGATATCTGTTGAATGTGTGTATTAATGTAGATATCTTATCAAAACATTTTTCATTTAGATAATTACTTTTTATTTTTATTATCAAATCAATTTACTTGATGCAATTCTATATTAGATGCTTATATTTTAAAAATAAGTTACCAGAAATTCAATGAAATATATGTATACATATAATATTATTTTCTAAATAGTTTTCTAAATAACTTACATTAAATTAAAATATATCAATGCATGCAAACATTTAAATAAGGATACGATGATGTAATTATTATTTAAATAACTATGAATGAAAGAAATTTGTAATTGTGGAATTTTTTAAAAAAAAAGTAGAAAAAAGTAATATTTTATTATGTTTCCGTTCTATTCAAAATTTCAGATTTCAATAAATATATAAGGAAATGACAAAAAACAAAGTATTTTTCTGTGATTTTAATAGTTATTATTATAAAAAAATGTATTATGTACTACACAATTCATGAAATTCCTAACTGTACAAGGAAAAAGTCCAAATTACAAAATAGTATAATTAGACAGTTATATTATTACTGGAAATAACAAATGATTCACAATTTTAAAAACATTTAGAAGCATAAATATTGAGATATGAGTAGCTTGAACAACCCCAATTATAACGAAATAACAATACTTATAGGCCTGGATTGGTTGGTTATGTTTGGTTTGTTTGTTGCTCAACGGTCATTTTTTGCACACGAGGGCTAATTAGACCGGGACCTACGGTTTAAAGTAGATTCCGAACCACTACAAACATCCATGCCCAAGGTGGGATTCGAACCCACGAACTGTTGAACCGAAGGCAATATAGGCCTGAGTGTTTTGTCATACAGAAATTGTATGGCATTTATAAACATAGCTTGTTATGCAGCTTCAACACAATGCTGAAATTCTTCGACAATAATCACGGGTGCATAGTAACATATCAGTCATCAAGCAACATTTGACCATTTTCTATTGGTGACAGGTCTGGAAAACATGCTGACCAATGTTTCTAGAGAACACTTTCTGTACCACAGAAATTCCGCACAATGCTAGTATTATGTAGTCGTGCATTGTCTTGCTGAAAGGTAACGTTTCGTAGGGATTGAATAAAGTGAAGAATTACTGTTTTTTTCGCCATAGAAATACAATGATCACAGTTTAAAATGCGAACAAAATTATATCATATTCATATTCAATGCTCTCATTTTAAATACTGGAAGATTATGATAAAGATGAATTCACGTTGACAGTTTCTACCTCCACGATGTCAAAAAACACAGATATAACTCTCATATTTTGCCGTAAATAGAACGGGGACTCGTCTAAAAGCACAACATCAGAGCATTTCAACGTCTAAAATCTTGTTGATGATGATACAATTGAAGGAGCTCTTGTCTGTGATGCAGCGTCAAAGATGGCAAAAACCATGGTGCCTTAGCTGAAAACTCATACAACATCAGCCATAGTCGAACTGTTCGTACATATACACTTGTTGTCCTACAAATGATCTTATTAATTCTCGAGATATTGCTGAACAATTCATTCAAATTATGATGATTATGTCTATTCGTCTGTTACACGCATATGGCTTCTGAAATCCAACTTGCAATTCTGTATGGTTAGTCTTGAAATTATTGGTTCCATAACAGTCGTGGGGTATAAACCAATGGGAAGAGTAATAAAGGATACAATAAACAGCAATTCTAAGTAATAACAGTAAGTTCCAATTGTAATCAAAAACGTGCTGATAAGTATATCTCAGCCTTACATTAGACACCGTAATGACTATTCATTATTCAATAATGTTTAAAAGCAGTTTTTGCATAAGAAACTGCAGAATTTACTTATTTAAAAAGATTTTATGTACCATTACTGCCAACTATTGTACATGAACGCGTTGAAAAAGTTATTTATTTCCATAACATACCACCTTCTTTTAGTCGTATAAGCTTCATACCTTTAGCAAGTTTTATAGACAATAGTGTTCTTAAGACAACAGAAAAATAAAGGAAAATTTATATAATAAAAAGTATGTAACTTATATAAAAATTTTAGTTTTTATAGGAATTTAATGTAATTTATAACTGTATTTATGAACGCATTTACTATGTTACTGTATTTACAATTATTTATATTTTAGAATGTTGTTAGAATATAATAAGTATATTTGATTCGAATAATATTTGTACACTTGGACATTAGTGTGAATATAAAATCTTGTGATAAACAATGCCATGAAAGTTGCACAAAAATTGTTTTAAGGAATGATATTTACAAAGAAATCGTAGGATAACTTTCGGAAGATTTAAAAAAAGTTTAGATAAAACTGGAACTAATTTAATACCCGCTATTGTCTTTTTCTCAGAATTCAAACCCAAGCCAAATTGATAAAAAAAAAAAGCGTAAAATTGCATGCAGCTCCTTATACTAAGTAAGGAAAGTTTGTTTTGGATTATTTGTCACCCAACGGTCATTTTCTTTTTTTGCACACGAGAGCTAATTAAAGCAAGACCTATAATTATCTTAAAGTGGATTCCGAACTATTACAAATATCCACTCTCAAGGTAAGATTTGAACCCATGAACTGTTGAACCAATCGTTGGTAGGAAATTACTTTTAAAATTCCACTTCAGTTTGAAATTTCTTAATGGAACCACTTCAGCAATATTAGAAATGAGATATTTTATATTTCACCTAAATTAAGTTACTTAACTAAATAATTTAGTGATAGTATCAGTGTGAGTCAACTAAATAGTTTATTTAGGAAATCATTCTAAATATATGCGTAAATTTGAACTCAGTAAACGGATGAAGTCATGGTCATTTGAAATGAACTCTTTCCGGCTTATTTAGCGGTTTGTTTTCTTTCCTTCCAATTTGTTTTAACTGAGACCGTAATTGCTTTCCAGGTTGACCAATGTCCGCTACCTGAAACAATCGCCGACAAATTTCTTGTGGCTTGACTATAAAAGAGTAAAAAAAGTAATCCCTGAAAAAAACATGATTTCGTAAAGTGTGTTGCATTAAACAGCTCTTTTTCAACGGTAGGGAAATTTATATTGACATTTAAAAAAAAAAATATTTAGTAGCTTATATTTCGCTTTGTTATATAAATAGAATGTAGAAAATTCGCTGTGATATGTTAGAAAATAATTTAATTAAGAAAGAATTGAAGTATAAAAATTAAGACATAAGGAAATTTCTTTTGATAAAAATATGAATTAATAATATATTGTATATACATAGAAATAAAAATAGTACTTGAAACGATGCAAATCTTTTTATATAGAAATTTCTGTTTATGATATTTATAAAAAGCAAAATTCTACATTTGAGAAGAAAACTCACAAAAACTTCCATTAAAATGAAACATTTACTCTAAAATTGAAATAAAATTCTAATGTGAAAAATCAAAATGAAATATTTATACGCTTTATTTTTTCACAGTAAAATTGCCACAAATAAAAACGATATTTGAAATAACGGATATTACACGCGATCAATATTAATAGAATTAGGAATGTATGATTAAAAAAATTAATTTAATTAATGTTTATAAAATTAACATTTATAAATTTTCAGAAACAATGTTTTTTTCATCTATCCAAAACCTTTTTGGAAAACAAAATTATGCAACATTTTGTCTTCCAAAAAAATTGCAAAATATTTTTATGGACAACGTAATGTCAATATGCCATTTAGAAAACGTTTCTTATGTAAAAAATAAATATAAGCAAATTTAAAATTTAAAACTTTTGAATTTACAATTCCTATCTTTTATAACTTTGAATAACAAAATTTCTATCACTCCTAAAAAATTAAATTTCTATAACCATCAATATTTTGTACGTATTTGTAAAATATATTGTCTTATGTATTGTGTATATAGCATTCTGAGGAAAAACATTAAAAATGCGCTACTTTCACATTTTAAAATGTAAACATTAAAATGTGTTAATAGAAATCCTTTGTAATAACGTCCCTGAAAAAAAAATCATTTTCAATATTAGTCTTGAAGTTGCATTTCTCATATTTCACGCGAACTATAACTATTCATGTGAATTATATATAGTTATTATTATTATTATTTTTTTTTTGTGTTTAAGTTAAAAATTATTAATTTTTCTATGTTAAAATTCGGCTATATTTAAGTGTAAAGAATATTATTTGACATTTTTTGTGTGTTTCTATGCATTTATGCTGCTGTGAAAGTAACGCATTATTTAGAATAAAGCAGCGAATAAACTAACGCTTAGGGGAAAGCAGTTTTGTGGGAAAGCAACAGAGCATCTCCCTAAATAATAGGAAAGGACGAGATTCGACTTTTTTTTTTTTCTTTCAGAAACCAGGGCATGAAAGTTCATGAACATAATGACTTCTGCAGCAGCATTTGAAAAGTGTTTTTGAAAAAAAAAAAAAAAAACAGCCTTTATTCTTTATTAGTTGAATGTTAGTTCTAAGTGTCCATTTCACTTGGATTTTAATACTTAATTTCCATATAAATTGTTAATTCTGAAAAAAAACAAGCACGATTTTTTCTTTTTTTAATATAAATGTTTATGTGATTCTACAAAGAATGCTAAAACGTTTGCAGACATGTGTGCAAAAATTATTGAATTTGTACAGAACTTTTAATCAACAATAAACAAAATAATAAAAGAATTTTACAATAACTTTTTTAATTTCTTTTTATTATGAAGAAAGCTTTTTTATTGTGAAATTTTATTAAAAAAGCTCAAAATAGCAATAAAAATTTGAAAACTCTTAATGAATTTGAAAAATAATTTATAAAAATACTTCCATTAACAAAATAAACGTATTCAATATTTTTAAAAATTAATTTACAATTAAAAAATGATAAACAATATTAAAAAAAGTAATTTTAAAAATATTTTTAATTTAGAAAATACGAAAGCTTTATAAAATCTTAACTTTTTAAGATTTTTAATGTTCTCTTATTTCGTACAAATTAAAAAAGCGAAAAAAAGCTCAAATATTTGGTATTTCAGTTTATGCACGGCAAATATTAAAATTCGATTCGCTCAAATATTAGAAATCAAATATTTGATATTTCGAAAATTTTATCTGAGTCCGATAAATTGTTCGATTCAGATTTTTCTGTTGTTTCAATCCCAGACGATGTAGCTAAGCTACACCATCTCCATAAAACCAAAGCTGTTACGAAGATTCAAAAATAAAATCGGATCCCTTAAAATCTCAAAAATTGTAAAATTTAGACAAAGAATAATATGATCGGAAGAGACTTGAATAACCCCATACCAATGACACTCTGAAAAGAGCCTCTCGCCCTAGTGAAAGATAAGGGATTTAATATAGCCGCTCAGAAAGCGTCTGCTGTTTTCTCGATATATTGAGCTTGAGGCACCAACGAGGTCTTTTGCCAATGTACCACGGGTGAGCCGGGGGAACCCTCCAAAGTGTACGAAATTCCTTCCTTTAGATTGAAGAAATTTCAGAATAAGTTAATTTAGCGTTGTCATGCAGGTTATCAGAAGAGGCAGCCCTGGCCAAATTAACAGCAATCTCATTCAATCCAATATGGGAGGGGACCCATTGAAAGTGTAAAGAGTATCTTTTAGCAAGCTGATTCAAAAGTTCTAGTATATCCAGGCTTGTCATATCCCCAACAGTTATTCAACGAGAGAGGTGTGGTATAGAGACACGACTATCCGATAAAATCCAAATATCCTTGAAGACAAGTTCAGAGGTCGTGTATATAAAATGCAATCCCTTGTAAGTTGCCACAAGTTCAGACCTGAAGACGGAACAGTCATCAGTATTTCTGAGCGTAAGATCAATTGTGATATTAGGTGTCTCGATATGCACTTCACTTCCAGATACATCACCGGCGCCCCTGCTACCATCAGTGTATATTTTCAGTGCCGAGAGAGGGATGCCATGTACTGTCTCAAGAGCCACCTGTCAGGTGAATTCAGGAATATCTGACTTTTTACACACCTTCCATGGATTGTCAATTAAACTTGAATGCCTGGTCGGAAAACCTTTATATCTAAGAACTTCTTTCAATAAAATTATTGAAACAAGTTCTTAGTATAGCGTGAAGTATAGCGTGAGTTAGCTTGGTTGTGCAAATGAAATATTATTCCATTCTCTCATAATTACTCTTTATAGCATATTTTTCCATATTATATTATGTTGCCGAATATTGCGTTCCAATAAGTCCATAAATATTCGATAGGGTTAAGTCTAGCAAGTGTGGAGGAGTATGTAACTGATTTTTGATATAGAAAAACAACCAGAACATTTCTTTTTTGGGCAGTGTGTTTTGGATCATTGTCTTCTTAAAACCAATAGCCATCGCCAAAGTTTAAATCTTGTGAACTCTGCTTCAAGTTTTCTTTTAATATATTTAGATATCTCATATGGTCTTATGCAAAGTCTATAAAATTTAATCGATCAACTTCACTTGCTACCATTCTAAATTATTATGCCACCTCCACCGTGTTTAACTGTAGACACAAAATTTTGCTTCTCTAAAACCGTATCTTGTTTTCTCAATACGTCAAACGGCACTTGTTTTCTCAACACAAGTTTTGACGCTAAAGATACAAAACTTGCTTTTATCGAAAAATATTATTTTTTCAAAAAACACAGAAGGTTTATTAACATACTTACTGACCAAAATTAAGCTTTTTTGTTTATGGGCAGTATAAATGCTACGCTTTCTATGAGCTACATGGTCGTGATAGATAAATGCTTTCGGAATTCTCGTATAGTATCTTCATGAAGAGATTTTTTAAACCTTTCTCTAATATCAAGTGCTATTTGAGATACAGTTACTTTTGGATTTAAACGTAAGGATTTCAGGGTGCATATCTCTTCTCGTAAAGTCAACTTAGATGGTTGATTAATAATACGCTTTAAGATAACATGTTTCGATGGCTTATAATTATTGGTTATTCTTTGGATAGAAGAATGAGTTCTTCCAACTATCGCTCCAATTGTTCGAAGAATTTACCTTCACTTCTTTGTCTTAAGTTGATTTCTTTTCCTTTAGAATTCATTTTAAGTCTACTTGTTTGCAAGTATTAATGTATCGTATCAACAAAACTATGTTTTTTTATTATATTTGTTGTATTGCCACTAGAGTTGAAATAAATAAATAGTAAAAAATAAATGCAGACAATATTTCCTTTCATACAAGCTCACGAAGGCTAAAAAAATTAAGATTAAATTGAAAATATCTTGTGATTTGTACCTGTACTTTTTCTTCTTTTTCTATGCAAACTTTTTCTGATAACTTTTTGCGTAATTTTTAATTATTATTATAATTACTTTTAAGAAATGAGTGCTATCTTTCTGAAATTGTTACTGATATTTAAGGAATTGTTAAAGAAAAGCTTTTTTATAAGAATAGAACTAATATTGACTCTATAATGTACATGCATTCTCTGTAGAATGTTTACTGTGCATTTGTAAGCAGACTTTTTCTGGCAAGTGTATGTATCATTGCAAAGTAATAAAAAATTTTAAATAATATTTTATTTATGATCTTTTAATGAAAAATATTTATAAATTTTTAAATTTTTTGTTTAATTCAAATTAATTTGCTTATGTACAAAATGCTGAAATTATTCTAGATTCCTTAAAGCTCTAAATATTTTAGACTTTGATTAGCAGATTTGCTTCTTATTTTTATTAATTGGCTAATTTAATGGGATTCTTTTAAGAATCAATGGAATTGATTATATTTTTTATATTTTATTTATTTATTTTTGGAAAAAAAACAAGATAAATAAATTAAAGAATACTGAATATTTAAAAACAATTAGCGAAAGTACAGTTCCAATAGCAAAAATGTGTAATGTAATACTCCAATAAAGAAATATGAGCAAAAGAAAATAACTTAAATTGCCCTTAAGTCTTGATAATTGATACCCAAATAATTGCTAACATCTTTAAAGATCGAAATTCCATATCTTGGTAAATTATCTCATTCTATTTTAAAAGAGATTGTGACAAATATTTCGTATTTAACAGAGTCTAAAACTATTGTAAGCTTATATGTAAGATTTCAATAGCTTTAAATTTAAATAGTTTTGATTAATAAGGAATATTATTAACTAAATATTATAATCTTTTGAAATAGAACAGGACGATATTTGAAGCTATAGAATTTTGCTTAGCAAAGCTATAAAATAATCATTTAAGTATCAATTCCCGAGATTTGAGAATTATTTCAATTATTTTCTTTGATAAAAAAATAATCGACAAAAGTGATTAATATCAATTGAATATTTAGTTGAATTCAGGAATAAAAATAGAAAGATTTCAGCTACACCAGAAATACAAAGCTGACGTAAAACGCGTGATGAAGAACCATCGAAATAAGGCATTGTTTGGAGTTTTCATTCATCTCTCTAAGCCATGTGACGTCACATTACTTTTTTAGTTTTAAACCTAGAGTATTATTACGCATCTGTATTTATTCGCAGAGAGCAGATACGCTTGTAGAAATTGATCTGAAAGAGATCTACCTGACACGCAATATGCATCTAATATTTATAGCGAACAATCTCGTTACTGTTGCCACTAAGAAAAGAACAATACCGTAGTTTCACGATACTATTTCCTACGCAGACGATACGGAATAAGTAGTGGCTCGTATAAAGTCCAGTGCGTGTGCATTTAGCTTTTAGATCTCAAAGTGTAATCGTCAACAAAAGAATGACAAGAAAAAACGGCGCAATTTGTGTTCGGTGAAAAAGAAAAGATGACTGGAAGAGGTAACGTTTAGATCGGATATAACTAAGACAACCGTTGATTATTATGGTACGATAGAGGAAGATCAAAAACAGTTCTTATGGAATCTCCTTAAAATATCTGTAATTTTCAAAGTAAATTAAAGTCATATATTTAATTATGTTTTAGAGTCATAACTTCTTATTGTATTTGATTACTTACATTCTCGTTATGTTTTAATTCTAATGAATAAATGTGCTTTATATTTACGTAATTGTTTTTAAGTAATAACGATGTCGGGGTCACAATAACAGGTTTCCATGCTCTCAAATTTGTAGCACCAGGGGTATATTCAGTATCAGAATAGTAGGGAAAACTGTTAAACTAACGTTTAATTGATCAAAAATTATGTAAATGAAGCATAATTGCATAAAAAAATAATATGAATGAAACAAAGGTCAGAAAAAAATTTTTATTATCTTTTAATATATATTGGTGTTTAAAATTAAATTAGGAATAATGCAAATAAAACAATGACATATTGTTTCCTACATTTTGAAATAAAAAGGAATTATAAAATTATTTTTTAGTTTTCAATAAGAAAATTATGATATGGGACTGTGAAAATCGAAGTAACGAGATAAATATAATGATTTAAAATTCAAATTTGGTTGTTTGTTGATTATTAAAAAATATCAAAAGTTCGAATACTGAATAATGCAGTGTATATAGTACACATAATTTCTAAATTTACAAGCAATATTATGCAACAAGTAATGATTAACAGAGGTACGTCCTTTATTCAGAAAATAGAGAGAGTTTCAAGCATATATTTAAATACAAAAAAAATCTCCTAAAAGCGTCCTCTGTAGATATTTGGTAATCTTCTGACAACAAAGGCTACAGTTACGATTTTTTATATCAACATTGATTTTGAACAAAAAATTAATCTCATTTATAGATTTCTGACAAAGAGCTAAAAGTTTAACCAAAAAACAAAGAGCTAAAAGTTAATAATGATGGAATAACATATATATATAAAAGTCAACTAAAAAAAGCTTCGGTGATTTCGGAATCTTCTTAGCAATTCTAATTAAGTTAAATAATTATTTTTAACAAACTATAAATATTTCACCAAACAAAAAAGTATCAAAATATGCAAAAAACTATAATAATTTCAAATAACTCTTAATTAATATTCTTCAGTTTGTTTGCACACAAAATAAAATATTTCCCGATGTCTCTTATATTCAGTTAAAAATTGTAAGACGTAATATCTGTTTTTAATAGTTATTACTTTTATACTGTAACAAGTTTAGAATATTATGAGTAAAATATAGTTTTACATAACATGCTATAATTTGAGAAATTTTAATGATATCTTGATATAATGTTAATATATATATATATATCAAGGTTGAGGAAATTTTAATACCTAATCTCTCTATTTTTGTACATTCTTTTATAACAAAATTATTTCCCCCGGCTTTCAAGAAACAAAATATCTTAGTTATAATCTCAAAAAAGTCATAATTTTTAGTCCAGACTTGGCAAATATATGTACCAATACTTTCCATTTTATTTAGTATTTCCCATTTGTAATATACTTAAAGTTATATTTATATTGCACTTTTATGTTTTCATCAATCCAGTGTGTGTCCTATACCCCAGAATTTAAAGACAATTCTTCGGAAATTTCAGCATCGCATATAAATGCAACAGCATCGCATATAAATGCAATTTACATACATTGAAGGTTTTATTAATTGCAACTTATTTCAATTGCATTTGAATTTTAAAATGTTTAATAAAATTACAATGTTGCTAATGATATTAAACATTAATTATTCAAAGATTTGAATGAAAATGTGAAAGACAGATCAAAGAACATTATTGAGGAAGGAATGTTATATATTCTTAACGTATTCCTTTTTCCAATTGAGAATGTAGATATCAACAATACATTCACCTTACATAAAACAGATAACAACGCGGAACTTGTTGATCGATTAAAATTGAATGAAAAATCGTTTGCTCCCACACTTGTAGCTACATGTATCATTAATCACTATTGAAAGCTGACCCAGAAACTCTCTGTCTTTAGAAGAAGAAAGCGAAAATGATATTAACATCTGTTAATGAGGACGATCTACCCTGAGAACTTTTAAATTGGTGTCGTGCCAGCAGAAGGCGTTGATTTCAATTAAATCTGCACGTGAAAGCCCTTTTTTTTTTTTTTTTTTCCTTCCAACCATAGTTTTCATCCGCTAAGTTATAAATGTTGAGTACCTCATTCTTCATTTCATCAAAAAAAAAATAAAATAAAATTCTAGTTAAGTGCTTAATTTTTATTTGACAATTCAGAATATTTTGCTTGCTAGAATGATAATATTTTATGACTTTAGCATGCAAAATAACAAAAATGAAGATAATTATAAATTATTCTTGTACTTTTATTTTAAAAATAAACAATTTTATTGTGTAAATTATAATGTTTTAAAATTAATAGTTATTAAAGCAATTTTTTTAAAATATGATGATTGGAGTAATAAATATTTAGAGAAAAAATCAGGATGATAAAAATAAGTATAAAGTATAAGCATAAGTTAAGATTTTATGGGGATTTTAAGGAAAATAATAACTTAAATCATGCAATTTTTAAGTAATAAGTCTGACAGCTTGTATATCATATGAATACTTAAGATATACTTAATTGGAATATGAATACTTAAGATATACTTAAAGGAAATTTTGAAGTTATGTTTCATTATTTAAGATAATAATATGCTTTACTGCCTGAAATTTATTAAATAATTCAAATAAAAGAATACAATATGTGCTGTAGATTAAATACAAAAAATATAATATGTAATGTAAAAATATCGTCAGGAGATGTGAATACAATGTGAATTTGATTTTTAAAACTTTGATTCAGCGAGATCGAGAAAGAGTGATTAAATTTAAATAAAAAACTTTTTATCTTATATTAATAACTCAATAAAAGTAAATAAAATTTTAAAATCAAACATTTATTGTTAAAAATAAGAAATATATTTTTATATACTTTTTTGACAGATTTTGATGATTACTAGAACGAAATCAGCTTACAAAATCTTAATAAACTCTCTTGTCAATGAGCAAACAATATCAAAAGTATATAAAACCACTACTCATTTTATAATCGCTATCTAGTTACACAACGGTATTTCCGCTGGATAACCTAATTAATTGACTAGCACAAGCAACAAAACTCATCGACCGCGACAAATTCAGTGAAATGCATACAATTTCTTTTACGTCCTCTAAATGAAGTGAAAATATAGTAATTTTGCTTCGTTCAGTCTTTTTGAAAACGATATTTTATTT
This sequence comes from Latrodectus elegans, assembly GCA_030067965.1. Lineage (NCBI taxonomy): Eukaryota > Metazoa > Arthropoda > Arachnida > Araneae > Theridiidae > Latrodectus > Latrodectus elegans. Next base: position 31,318,533 of record CM057815.1, read on the forward strand.
GACCGGAAATGCATAAATTAACCTTACTACCTGTGAATGGCAACACTTCGATGATAAAAAAAAAAGAGTGAACGCTGTTTGAGCTTGTTTCGCGCGTAGGCGATGCTGTTTTTTGGCGCAGCAAAGGGCAAAAAGTAACAACAAGGTGTGGTGAAATAATGGCAAGTAACACAGGAATAAACAAAGAAAAATTACTTGAAACTCGGAATAATAAAGCAACAGTAGGCACTGATGGATGTCTAAAGACGGATTCGACAAAGAAAGGCGTTTGTGCCTTTTCTTTTCTGTTGCTGACGTTACCATCGAAAAAAACAATACAAAATAGAAAGCATATTGTTCATTTTTTGTAAAGATTTAAATCTAGGAATTTTATGAATGCAGTTTGATAATTTATTTTCATGATTTCTAAGAGATGCTACATTTTTAAATAAATTATGTAAATTTCTTTCTTTTCACTTATTCTTTTTAAATCAAATGCAGGAATTTTTTTGGATATAATCTATAAAATACTTTTACGCCCAATAGAAATACATTCAATTGTAATAAAATAATAAATAAAAATGTAGCGTCAGCTTCGTTAATATTATCGTCCGAGATAATTTATAAATTTCCATATTGAATTGAAAATGTGCTTTGAAAGTATAGATTTCTGTCCACAATTATGATAAGACTGGAAATATAGCTAGGATTATTTTCTTGTACACATTTACCATGCAATTTAAACAGTTAATCAACAATTTATTTATTGAAAAATGCACTTAATTTAAAATTAAAATTGAATTAAAAGCATAATTATAAAATCAAAATATTTTAATAAATATAAGCCGAAGGCGCAGTTGAATTGAAAGCCTTGTGGATTTCAATGCAACAACTTGTCAACTTCGGGGGTGAATTCTTGAAGTGACTTCGTTTATTCCGTGTAGGCTTCCTTCAGAATTTAATCTACACATGGCAAAGTTATATAAATTAAAAATAAAATATTTTATATAACAAGACAATTTATAAAATATCCAATAATATGTTGAAAATCTTATGAAAAAAATTTTTTCTATTAATTCGATAAAATTCTAAATACATATATAATATATTTTTTTTTTGGTCTTCTTTTTCAAGAAAACAAATTTATGAAAGTATGCTAATTTAAATAATTGTGCTTTTCAAACTATAGTTAACAGTAAATTTTGCATAATTTTTCTCACAAACAATTTTTCTATATTATTAATTACTTTAGATTTTAAAAACAATTTATAAATTACGTTATAATAATAAATTTCATTTCCATTTGTTAAATCATATGAATTCATTTTTACTATTCATTTTATTTATATTTGATAAAAAAAAAAATACACACACTCAGCTATATTGTGCTCTAAAAATGAAAGCTTTTAATTTGTGTGTTGGTGGCATTATATATATACATATTTGAATGGTATACACACGTACGAATTTGTAATTATATAATTTTTATTCAAAACATTACTATTTTGAACATTTACAAATGTGTGATTTTTATAAGTAACTTAATTATCTTATTAAGTTACAATAATAATTTTACTTTTAGCATTTATATGTTTAATATTAACTACAAATTAGAACATAAAACTTAATAAATAAATATAAATTGTGTAATTTAAATTTTTACTTAAAATTAGTTTTGCTTAAAATTAATTTGCATGTTTTTTTTTAAATTTAAACTTTAAATCTAAAACAAATATCATATTTACATGCATTTTTAATTCTATGAATAATCCTTTGAAAGTTTTTGTGTGTGTTTCATATATAAATGCTTTTCTTTAGGTTTTAAACGCATTTTTTTGTAAATTTAAAACAACGTGGAAAATTTTATAAGTTTACTCTCAAAACTCCACAAAATTTTATATCATTTACTAAAAATAACAAATTTTATAGCTTAGACCAATTTTTTCGTTAACAAGGAACATTTTTCATCCTCTTATTAAAAAAAGCAACCATGCTATATTTTACAACTTTATTTATAAAATCTACTAAAATAATAATTTCGAAATCTAATTTGCTTTACACACTTTTAAGTATAGATTTATATTATCATTACTAATCATTAAACATAAATTTCCAATCATTAATTCAAAATATAATTTGTGATGTTATAGCGTGAATGTTATAGATTCACGCTATGACTTATCAGCGTGAATGTTATAGATTAATTTTCTTGAGATATTTGAGAAATTATAACTATCCTATTTCTTGTACCTACACATTATCAGCTTCAAATATAAATAGAAGTCTTTAAAAAAACTCATTTTTAAAATTCAATCAATCAGTTTGAGTAAATATGGATATTAATTTGACATTCTTTTAACTCTAATAATTATCTAAAACTGAACCCCAAACTACTTTTTCACTTGTTTATATGTCAAAAAAAGACACTGAATACCAGTTTATTAATACGCAAACTGAATTTTATGAAGAAATTGCAATTATGAATCTTCAATTCAATGGAAGACAAAATTTTTCCAAAATGAATATACAAGATCAATCATTTGTTAAGTAGGTTGCACTTGACCTGAAAAACAAAATATCGATGGACAAAAGAGGAGAGAACTAGAACTATTCTAACAGCTGTACAAAAGTAACGTGAGAAAAAAAAAGAATCAATCGCATAAAGCAAGGTTGAATAATTTCTCTTTTGAGAAAGATAAAAGAAATTTATTAAACAGAGCAAAGTAAAAGGCAACCGGCCTTCGGTGTCCTTTCCTTAATCGTCTGCGTTTTTTTGATCATATGTATTCAGATCTGGCAACACGAGAGTTAAGGAGTTCAACGTTCCAATTTCATCTTACAGCGAGTGCCCATCTATGGAAAGGGTAGACAAATGATTCCGGCTAATTTGAAGTCTAATACATTTGACATTGAAATTTAAAAAAAAAAAGAAAAGAAAAGAAAAGAAAAGAAAAAATCATTACATTTAAAATAGACATTTTTTTCTAATATGGAGCTTGTGTTTATAAGCAAATTTATATGCAAATAAAATATCAGTTACAAATTATATTTTGTTCATGAAATATTCTAAAATTAATGGAAAACATTTGAAAAAATAAAAACTAAGGAATTTCCTAAAAATTAATTTTTTTATGAATATTTTGGATAAAAAATTCTAATTTTCGAACATCTATATTTTTTTGTGATAAGAAAAAAATTTTAAACTCACTAATCCATCATTTTAATATCGTCAAATGTAAGATAAAAGCAGTTTTTAATTTTTGAGGATTTTTCTTTTAAATGATTTTTTCTATTGGAAACAAACTTCAAATCAGTTTTTGTTCAATATAGATTACTAAATTGAGCAAAAATTTCTATCTAATTATGAATAAAAATCATGTATAAACTCTTTTCTCGAATAAAAAGTCAGAATATAATTATGTAGAATGTATCTCGTGTCTTTTTTGTAATAATTATATTTTCTATTAAAATATTGTAAAGAAATAATCCTTTTATTTTCAAGCAGTTTTCAATTATTTGTGTAGTGGGGAAAAGAAGTTATATCTAAGCACAATTATTTCCTCGTTCATTTAAACTGCATTTAATTAAGTATATTGCCGCTCTGTAAAGAGTTTGACAAACGAATGAATCCAGGTAGTAACACATAGAAATGTATAGTTTAACGGGGAAAAACCCATAAATTCAGTTCGCATTCCATTTATACTGCAGTGCATTTGAAATATATTATAAGTAATTACTTACTTAAATCACTATACAGAATGTGCGTTTTTAATAACCATGCATTGTAATTTACTTTAAAAAAAACTGAACATTACCAAATTTGATAATATCAGTTTCTCTTATGTTGTTGTTGTTACTTATGATACTTGGACAAGCCAAGCTAGCTATGCTTTAGCTATGCGAATTTAAGTCAATAGGGGGGGTCTTTCTTTATAATCATATAGAAAGACCCCTTTATACGAAGGTGAAAGTACTTCTTTGCTCTTTAAGTCATCCCATTGATGGCACTATCAGAGGATCCCCTCCCTCAATTTTTAAATTGATTTGAAAGGGGAGGAAATTAGTTTCTCTTATACGCAAACATATTGTTTGCATAAGCAAAAATATTTCCTTTTTGATGTAACACATCAAAACGGGAAGTCTCGGGTTGATATTATATCACAATTTATGCTAACTGTCATATCACCTTATATAAGGGGCAATCTGTGAGTGTGCCACCTTTGCCAACAGAGATGATGAGTCTTCGAAATTTAGAATCAGGGACCAAACAAAGATTCCGTACCTGGCCCGACACACCCAGAAATATTATTTCACGTATCATTGTGACTACGACGTACAGTATGTGATCGATTAACGAACATTTTACGGAAGAATTTTGTGTTGGGACAACGAACACATACTCGGATAAGGAATTAAAACAAATTTTAACAAACACTTCTCGGCTTTCGTAGCATAATGTGAATTGTTGTCTAACCCAACGGTTCAAAAATAATTTTCCCTCTCTCTTGATTTATGTTGCTTGAATATTAAAACTTCAAAGTTATACAATTAAAAAAAGTTTTTTTTTTCCAAAAAAAAAATTATTAAAAAATATTTTTATTGAAAAAAAAGTTTTTTGAACAGTAGAATCATAAATAAAATGGAAATTTAATGCAAAACAACGAAAATGAAATGAATGGCATCGCCTCAGAGGACTTAGAAATAAAGATTCAAAGATAGAATATTTTATGGATAATAAAGAATGTTAAAATAAATGCACAACAATAATTTCAAATTTAAAGTGTTAAATTCCAAAATTTCCTTACAGAATCAAAGATTTAAAATTGTACCATTTTTTTTCTCCAAAATGGTAAGTAAAAGTAATGATTACAACTTATAAATGATGATGATATTAAGTAAACCATGATGAAGAAACAGAAAAAATTGATAAATTAAAAGACTGATTTTAAAATATTATCGATATTACATTATAATATTTTTAAATCATTTATTTAATCTCTTAATTTTTAACATTCCTGAATAATGAACAGGAATGATATAAATTAAAATTGTGTCTATAATTTTACAAATAAATTATAGAACAGGAATATGAATTATAGCAAAATTATCTCAAAATTAAAATGGAGAACCTTTTTGACTTGTAAAAACAAAAGTAACTCTTAAGTGGTCAATAACGCGTCCAGGAAACGAAGTGTTCGTTGCAAGAAATGTAATATTCAATTGTTGAATAATTTATCGATTTCTGATAAAGTGTTCTGTCACAAGTATTTCTCGATATCACAGCCGTTGTCAGTGATTTTTATCATTTCCCATCACATGGTTCAATAAACTTGCATCTTTCCTTATCCGATGACAACCGAAACAATTCATTAGCGTGGTTTCTGTCAGGAATTAGATGAAGATCTGTTTTATGGAATCTTGTACAATCAGAAAACATTCTGGTTGTGAAAGATATTCTGATAGAAGAGCAGCGAGGATAAAGAAAGAGTTTTAAATAATGTTGTGCAAACAATTATGAGAGTTTTCAATTTACTTCCTCATCCAGGTTTTGAAACAGGACTTCAACGATAATCAAGTAGAAAATATCACTTTCGAATCTGGAAGAAGGTAGACAACATGATAAAAAATATAAATAACATATTGTGTTTTGCATTTTTACTTGCGACTGATGTTTGATATTTGGTTTTGGGGCTGCTTTCACATAGGTGGTCATTAGAAACAATTTTTTTTCGATGTGCATGCCTTGTTGGGAAATTTATAGCAAATCTAAGCAAAAATTTGGAAATATTTTTTTAAAAAAAATGTTTTATATTTAGGATTGTATTACATTTTACATACCAATTTTTTTATAAATAAGATTTTAAATTTATTACATAATTTTGCATAACAGAACCTTCATTACATTATTTTATTGTTTTAATTTTATTTTAGTTCATTAGGAACTATTCAATCATTTGTCATTTCGAAATAAATTATAAACTTTCGATTAAATGAAACTAAATCTCATATATTCTCAATTAGATTCAGATTTTTCATATGCGCGCAATCATTGAATTTAAAGCAAAATATACAAGCATAGTTTTTAAAGATGTATCTAATTTCAGTCAACATTTTTGTAATTAAAATAACGAAATAAATATCTTTACATTTCCATTTCTCCACAAAATTTTTTTATCGAAGATATCAAGCAGCTCTGTAATGCTTTTTTTTAATCGTAAAGTAAATTTAAATTATTCTTCAATTTCTCTTACAAATGTGATCAATTTGTCAAACGTTTAAAACATAATTTTCCCATGATAAAAATTTAAATGGTCCATTGTCATTCTAATCTGTCAGTAAATATCGGATACCGCAAACTAGTCAATAAAGATAATATTAAAATCAACAATTACGTTGATTTCAATATTATGAATTGATTAACACCATTAAAATCAACGTATCTGCTGATTTCTGCTCTTCATATTATCATTTATTTATTAATAATATTAAAATCAACCATTATAATAATCAATCAACAATTACAACAATCAATCAATTATAATAATATTAAATTTGGGCTTGGTTTTCAGTTAAAATGTGCACGCTTGCTTTATAAAATGTATGTAGTTTAAAAAAAATTTCAGTATAATATTTTGATTAAACTTTTGCATGATATATTATTTTTCAATGAAATCTTAAAGTGTTGCCCGCGCCATATCACCACAAACCTGTTTATAAGGTGGGCCACATTCATACATCATCAAAGAATATAGGACAGAGAAACACAGAGAGAATAGAGAAAGAAAGTAACATCCATGCCCAAACCGGGTTTCGAACCCGGTACCCACAGCTCGGGAAAGTTTGCAAATATAAAAATATCTATTTATTTCATTTTTTTTTACCTCAATTAGTTTAAATGCGATTAAAAATTTTAATCAATTTATTATAACGCAAAATAATTCCTTAAACAAAATTAATTCGGATTTGTGTTTAGAAAAGGTCTTCGATTCTATTTTGAGTTACATTCCAGGGATGTGTGTCAGTGTAAATTAGTTGCACGAGTAGCTTTTAAAATACACATCCATCAAGTAATTTGTTTTGAAATCGAGTTAAAAATGTGGCCCACGAAGAATTTCCCAGAATAAATAAACTTCGAAATTATGGTCTGCTGGTCTTACTCGGAAAAAAAATAGAAAGTTGTAAATCTTCTTCCAATCTATTTGTAATTTACTTCAATCCAAAAAAAGGATGTTTATCTTTCTTTTTTTGTGGTTTCAAATTAAAAAAAATTCTTTGCTTTTTTTGTATAAAAATTACTACATGTGTTTATGAAGCTATACATTACTAATGTTCCTAATTTTTTCTAACTGATACTGATTTTACTTGCTGAATAATGTAAAGACATTTTTGATTAAAACACATAATAATCTGAAATATGGTTGTTAGAATGTAAGGACTTTGAGCAGAAAATAAGAGCAACAGTACTTTGAAGCCTTTTTTTAAATTCAAAAAAGAGCATTTGTTTGCTATTACAATAAAATAAATCTTGCTTTTGTATAATCTTTATAATTAGAGCATATTTTAGTTTACTTTAATAGTTTGAAAAGTTATTGATGTCTTAACTTCGAAACTTCTGTTTTTCTAGTCAAGAGTTATGGTAAATTGTTTGGATAAATTTTCTTAACATCGTCATTTATTTTTAAATAGATAACTTTTTTCGTAAATTTTAGTGTTATTTGAAATTTATTCTTTTTTAGTTTCACTTTTTATTAAATGCTACTTAACATGCGAAAAATACTTGTTAAAATAATCAACTCTTTACGTACTACCCTGACAAACTGTCACTTGATTAATTTGTTATCTAACTATTGAGCACGTCGCAAGTTTGATTCCTATTAGGACGTAATTGTTCGGTGTCAATCTTAAATGCTTAGTACTATAAGTAGAAAAAGTCACTGTAAAAAGTGACTAATAAAACTGTATTATATAACACTATTTAAAATATAACTGCTCGTTTTAAAATAAATCTTACATTTAATCGTTTGCTTTTTTAAAAATTGAATAATTTTATCAATACAAATTTATGCACATTTGCAAAAGTCTTTAAAATCTAAAAGTTATTATCTTTATTTTAGGCATTTTTAATCTAATGACGCAAAAATATATTTACTTCAAACTATTTATTAGTTCAGACAATATGTATTTTTCAAGACTTAATATCTTATGCACGTATTGTTATAAAATAAAACTGTACACATTAACTCTAAAAGGAAAGTGATTTTGATTTTATAAACTACTATTTTAATTCGTCTGAAAAAGAGAGACTTCTCTTATCAAATACCACATTTCGAGACCTCTGGTTCATTGTTTGTTCTTATAACTTTTCAAGCAAGCTATTCGTTTCATGAGGCTTGTTTTAAGTTTGAAATGTTCCTTTCAAAATTGAAGTTCTTAGTCTAATGCAATGGCATGAATCCTTATACTAAGCGCTTTGCTTATTGGTAGGACTATGTTTTCAACAGTAGAAAGAACTAAACCACTGTTGAATTGTTGTTCATGGGTTGTCATTTTTAGCTTCTGCATATACATTTTAGAAAAACAGAGAGCAAATGGAATACTTCGGAAAGTTATTGGTTTCTTCCACAGCGATACACAAATGCAGCCTATTCTCTGTGAAAAGTACGCAATATGCAACGGATATTTAAAGTTACTGGAATAGACCTCACCTTTCGATTTATTACAAAATATATTGCTAAAATAATTTATAAGAAATCACTTCTCCAAGAAAACTTCATCATAATATAATTATGCTATGTGTTATAGCTATTCAAATGTTATTCCCAAGATAAAATATTAAAATAATTCAACATCTTAAGATTTTAACAAATTTTTTAGATTTATTTCAGAACTGAGAGTTAAAAAATAACTGTGACATTTCTTCAGGCTCTTTTATAAAAGTATGTGAACATTAATGTATATTATGAAACATTATTATATAAATATGTAAAAGTAGTTAAAAAAGTAACTTTTTAATTTGTACTTTAAATAATGATTTAAATTTCTCTTACATAAAAAAATTTGAAACCGGTAGATCAAAATATCAGAATATTTTGATTATTTTCTGATTAGGTAAAAAAATCAGAAAGTGTATTATCATTCAGCTATATCAAACTCTTTTATATTGTTCAGCTTTTAATAACTTACATCCCTGCCACTGCTTGGCAATATATTGAGAAATAGATATTTAATATTATTTGAGCATCTTTTTCCTTTCTTTTCATACTAGTTTCATTCTTGAAAAATGCGTAATGCAGTCAATATTAATTAACCTAAAATGAAGAGAATGTAATTACCTACTTAGTAGCGGTGAAATTCCAATGAAACAATTTGCAATACAAATGCGTCCTTAGAAATGCGGAAAAATTTTTAAAAAATTATTTTTCTTTTTGAAGTTGTAATGAAACAACTGGGAAACACTATGACAAAAATACATATCAATAATGTGAGCGATATCAATAAGTTTCAATTATAAACTGCTTTTGTTACCAATGAATTACTGTAGCATGAATTATTTTTTATAATTAGATGCATCTGTTATCTTTAATTATAGGTCTATTGCAAACAGATCTAGGGGTCGGCCCAAACTTAGATGAACTGATTGTGTAGAGAAGGACTTTACAGTGCTAAAAGTGACAAATTAAACTGTCCCGGAGAAGACAATGCAGGAGTGTTCTGAGGAAAGCCTTGGCCCACCCCGGGATGTCATGCTGAAGAAGAAGAAAAAGAGAGATGCATCTGCTGACATTAATAGATATTATTCCTAATAATCTTAAAATATTTTGAACTAACAACATTAGCTACATTGTACTAACGTCAAAATATTTAAAATGTGCAAGTTTATTTAGAAACAAAAATAATAAAAATTAATTTTTGTGCTAAATATTTCAAATTTTGTATAGCTTACTAGCTCATACTCAGAAAATTTTAATTATATATATGTGTGTGCATGCGTGTGTGAATCAATCAATCTATCAATTTTCTATCTAGGTTTAAAAATATTTGCATAATGTTAATTACCATGGAAAAAAACTTCAGAAAACCTCTATTTAAAGATATTAAAGTTTTCTTTGACTATTGGTTATTAATGCGAGATTTGTTAAAAAATCTGAGCAGAAAAAGATGTTCTAGTTCTAAAATTAAAATTCAACTGCTCTTCACTTTACAAAAATAATTAAAAACGTTTTATGGAAGATAATTTATCATGAGAATATCTTCAATAAGAAATTCACAATTTTGTCTGCTCATTTTGTGGATTGAGTCTAAAAATAACATTTTAACTATCGAGTTTTAAAATAAATCAACTTCTCATGAATCCAAGACTTGTTTGAAAAGAGCATGAATTTTCGGTAAATAGAGAGAGAGAGAGATCAAAGGCCAAGTAAGGAAAGAGTCTGTCTTGTTGACCCCCTTTGAAATATTTTTAGAACATTAAATCAGACTTTATTCTTATGTTGTTTAGTGGCAAAGAAAAATGAGGTTTCTAAAGTGTTGTCCTTGAGTAATAATTTATTTTCTAAATTCTATTAACCTAAATTTACATTAGTAAATTCTTACATATATCACTAATATTCATAACGTGACAGCACACCATTAGATATGCCAAGCATACAGTTTTGACTTTAAAAACAACAAATGTTAACAGAGATGCTTCGATTAAAATGCTTCGAAATTGTTTTTAAATTTAAATAATATATTTAAAGCACTTAGTTTATTTTTTTACAAAATCATCATATTTTGTTAAAATTGTTTTCACTTCACTATTAAATTAAAATAAGGTAAGTGACGAAATTAGTTTCCTGAATTGCTTCCTTAATTAGTAATTGATTTACTTCCTTTATTTTTAAGTAATTATAAGATGTAAATGAATTTTGAAAATTTCTTTTATAAAATAAATAAAAATCAATGTTACTACGATTATTATAAAAGGCTTCAATTGAAATTATTATTTAATTTTTGTATTAAATTATATAAAAGTCGAATATACAAAAGACAAATTTAAATGAGCATGACCAAAATTAACAAAATCACTTAGTCAAAGCTAGTCATTACTAATATTATCCAATATATCACACTTTATACATTTTTAATGAAAACTTTAATTTTGCATATTGATTTTTTAAGAAAGGATATCAAATGCATTTTTACCAAATCTATATATTCTAATGAGTAAAATATAACTACGGATTTAATATATTAAGTTTATATTTTTAGAAATACATAATATTTTGCTAATACAATACAGTTTCTTATTATATAAGTTTTCATTAAATCGGATTAGAATGCATAAACTATTTGAATTCTCGTTAGTAATAAAGCAACTTAAAGTTCATTTAAGTATCTTTGAGTTGCTTTATTACTGAAGAGAATTCATTTGAAAAAAAAAATGTTAAATTATTTGAGAAATTCCGTAGTTTGCTGTATTTAAGTCCTTTTCCTCCTCAAGTAGTTAAATATAGGTCAATAAAACTTCCAACAATTTTTTTATTTCAACAAGAACCACAATTCAGTCTTGAAATTAGTTAATTTTATGTGCTCTAAATGACGTACCTTTCAATTTTTTTAATTTTAAACAAATCACTTTCTTTAATTGTTTGAATAATAAAGGAGAAAAAAATATTTTTATTTAAATTCATCAGGACTAAAACAAAAATCTATCACAATAAGTGCATTTCCTACTTAAGGGAAAGAAACATATTGTTCTTGTTTCAATACTGGCATGCACAATGACTCAATCTTTGATAAAACTAGATTAAAATAAAAGAATAGCAGTATCATTTCTTAAAAAATAATTCTCTTGGTGATAATTGTGACTAACAATTTTTAAAGTTTAATATGTCTAGCTAATTGATTAATATATAACCTTGAAATAAACAATAATAATGTTTTCTATTTATGTCATAATGTGGTTTGTCTTTTATTCGTTATTAAGCACGCGAGTCAATTTCTCAGGAAATATTGTAGAGATCAAAATACTGATCTAAATAAAAAAATTAAACATATTTCATGTTTCACAATTTTGCTATAGGCTTAAATAACTTAAGGAAGTAATTTAACAAACTTTTCTGTAAACGAAATGACTTCTTCCATAAGGAAAAAGTAATCGTTTTAACTATATACATTTTCAACTACTAAAGCGATGAAAAAATCATTTTCTGTCTTTCTTCAATATAATTTGTTCTTTCAAGTCAAAGCTACAGGTGGTCATAACTGTGAAAGGTACTTATTTTGCACAAATTGCTTCCATAAGAGATTTGGCAACTTTTCATTTTATTTTATCACAAATTTTTCCCTCATAGAGAGGAAGTGAATATAAACTTTGGTTCATATTGATTCATTTAGAAAAAAAATCATATGAATCCTTCTTATGGTTAATGGTAATAAAATTTATCAAATTACACAGAAGTTTTCTTAATTAAACAAAATAGTTGATATCAACATTGGAACATCTGTTTATTCTATTTGTTTTTTATGAAACATCTTCAATTATTTTTAGCAATCATAAATGAAAATAAATTTTCAAAACAGTCCTAAAATAATGAATTATTAAAATAAAATTAAAATAGATTAGACGTGCTAAAAGTATTGCAAATTTATCTTATGAAATTACCTTAGTTTCTCGGTTCTAATTATTTGAAAATTCCAGATGCATTACAACCCCTTTGCAGTTTTACAAGTTATTATTAAAGTTTAATGCCATCTTAATGTAAATACAATATATTTCTAACGTTAAAATAAATAAATATTTATTTGAATAATAAGGATTTAGAATCATTATCATCCGAAGATTTACAAATTGTACTTTATTGCTAATCCTTATTAGTGTATTAAAGATTTCAGGAAATATGTATTTTTTTTTCAGATAGTCTTTTCATGCTTCCTTCTGGAGTTAATTAAAAATACAAGGAAAGTACTTATATTTTGTATTAGATAAAAAATAAACTAAGTATACTAGCAAAAACGAAAAATCAGTTAAGATATTTTAACTATAAAAATTAATAAGTTGGTATTCGTAAACATTAGAGAAAAATTCTAAGAACAGATACTGCAATGCCACAAAAGTATTTTAATAACTAAAATAAAGCAATTTTCCTTCTTGGTAAGAAATATTTTTGCTTCTTGGCACGCTAATTCTTCATTTAAAGCGGATAGCTTTACGATTCAAATTGGCGTATAATTAATATCCTTAGATAAATACTTTGGGCGAATACGTGCAACTGGGAAAGCAGAAGTTGAAATTAATGTCATCACCCAAGATCCCTAAGGCCTCAATACCTTGGCGATCCACGAACCCTAACAAATGGGTCTTCCATTATTTATATACGGCTTTTGGCAGTTTTGCTATCAGGCTCGTTGCTTTCTCGCCAAATTGTGATCGATGGGATACCGATTTTTTTGACAAAACAGGTGGATATTTCTCGACGGAAGCGTTCACTTCTTGTGTAGATTCGTGAAACATTTATCTTCAGGGGGTAATTGCAAAATACCGTGTGAAAAATAACTCTGGAGATGAATTTTAATGATTTCTATTAGAATGGTTAGTAAATATAGGCATTTCCATCATTTTTTACTTCATGGTGAATTTCGTAAATTTGGAAAAATATTGATACTGACAGCTGGTGATTAATTTATAATAAATTACAACAATAAAGGCTTATAAAATTATGGCAATTATGAATAATCTTCTTGTGATGACTTATTTCGGCAACAACGCTATATCACGCTACCCATTATCGTATATTATTTTTTAGGTAAAAAAAAAGAGGTAAATTTAGCAGCATCTTTGGAAATTTTGAAAAAGCTGCTTAACTAAACATTTTCTGATAAGATGATTTTATTAGGATTCATATTGTGCATTTAAAATTTAATGTAATTACAATTATCTGCAAATTAAACATAATTTTGCTTTTAGAATAAAATTTCATCAATTGTGGAGATATAGACCACCTTTGTAAAAGCGTTTGGACACATTAAACCAAAATACTCGTCATCTCATTACTGTGCACAGTTGCTGAACAATGACGCTTTCTAATAAGTTTCAGACTCGTTACTACAATCCTTTTTCTGGCACGGCCAATACTAACCCTTCTTATATCTGTGTTACTGGTTTGGAAAGTTTTCCAGTGGTGAGAAATGACACTTTTGTTGATTCAGAACTCTTCTATCACTCTGGTCACAATAAGCCCATTCTCCAACTGCTTGGAACGAATGTCTAATTATGGCTCTATTTGTCCTTTTATAACAATCTTGATTAGTTACCAAGGACCGCAAGCGTTTTGAATAAACTAGTGTCTCTGTTGTGTTTTGTTCCTCACATTGGCCTACGCTTCATTTTTCAACCGAATTTCTTGTTCACTATATTTATCGCACAAGAAATCCTTTTCTACAATTTCATGGCTATCTACTTAAAATTGCGCTGTTGCTTTACTTTTCCACACCAGTGTAAGTGGTACGCTATTAAATATCTTCCATAAATTCTTCAAAAAACGAATGTTTAAGGATTTATGCTTGGCAATGACAGCGAATCGCTTTATTAAGTAAGACTAATAGTTGATTTTTTGAAAAAAATTCATCAAAGTTATAAAACATTTTCCTTACTTATCTTATCTAATTATCTGTAAATTTCGTTTTCTTTTTAATCTAAAAAAAAAAAAAGCTTTTTTCATTAATTCCAAGAAATATATGACTACAATCATTTTTATTTTTGGAAAAATCTCTTATAATAGTTCATCAATATTAAAGAAGTTAACTTTGATCATTTCTAAACATACTAAAGTGTAATTTTAAGAACCTTTATATACCTGAAACACTTTATTGTAACCCTCTATAAAATGAGTATTTTCATGAGCAGGGAAAAAAACGGAAAGATACTAGAGTTTTCCTAATTACACAAAACAATGAATACTTACCTTTCTATATAGTTTAAATAGAACAAAAGAAAAGAGAAAAGTCCAAAAATAGAATACTGTTCCATCTTTCAGATCCTCGTTTTTCTTCAAACATAAGAAAGTAAATAAAAATTCGCGAGTGTTAACAGTGGAATACTCAAAAGATGTATGATTTTGGAGAAAAGTAGAGACCAATTTTCTTCCATCGCTTGACCTTCGCACACTATTTTTTTTTTTTTTTTTTTTTTTCACAATGGAGAAATCTTTCCTTCCCTCCCCCCTTTTTCTCTTAGAAAAAATAACAATAATTGACATACTTTTTTTCAAAATAGAATGAAAAAAGTTTTTAGTGCCAGATACTTATTTTAGACAGAAGAGTGAAGGTTAAGAGATCAAGATAATTGTAAAGAAGGATCTGTAAATTTTTTCATTTTGTTCGTAGCTACAAATGACAGATTGTCATATAAAGTGGCGATAAAACCAACTGAATTGTTTGAGAAATTTTAACTGCATTTCACTAAAGACTATTTTAACCTTTATTGAAGTGAGTTAATACAATAGTGGTGATAGTTTGTAACACATTTTACTTCCAAGTTTCTTTAAGCTGTTGGATAGAGAGATAGTTTTAAATATATCATCTTTAAGCATTGTTTAACGTTAAGGTATATTATCTGTAATTAATATTTTTATCTGCATTTTAAATTCATCTTAGATTTTAATTGAGTAAAATAAATATTTCAAAGCAATTCAATGTTTAACTGCCACAAAATAAGTTATCAATATATGACATTAGATTATTCTATAATTGTAAATATCATCTGAGCTCATAAAAAAAGTGAACTTAAGGATTAAATGCATGTTTACAATTCTTTGAACAAAACTTTTAAATTGTAAGCAAATTATGCTATGAAAATCATTATGATATATATATCAATGTTGATTACTAATATTAGAATAATTTAAATAAGAAATTTAATAGTTAAAGGAAAATTTAATGAATAGTGGATATTATTTATTGAAACTTTTTCAATTAAATTCATTTAGAAGCACAACGAGCATGTTAATTTTTTTGACACAGATTCAGGAAATATTCAATAAAATTTCATTAATAATTTAACATTGCATTGAGTACTTTAATTGAATTGAAATCATAAAATTAAAACGTTATGTTTTGTAGCTATTTCATTTTTTGATAACAGTAAAAGCCTTAGGAAGATTTCAAAAAAAAATACTTAAGCCTAAGACTTTTTTTTATATAAAATCAAAGATTCTATTTTAAAAAAAAAAACAGTTCAATTTTAATTTTCAAAAATTTTGCATAGAATTAAAAAAATTTAGAAATGCATTTTTAATTATGTTTATTGTTTTTAATATACAATATTTTCCATAATGAAATTCTCACATATTTATTTGAATTTGAAATTTCTATTTTATTGTAAAAACTATATTTTCCATATCAAAACAGTTTTCCACCACTTTTTATATAAGCTATTAAAAAGAATGTTATTTTTTTAAGGAAAAAGAATAAGTAAAAAGTATGGAGAATTTTAATTTATGAATATTAATTGAGAAAAAAAGAGCTATTTCAGAACCCAAAATATTTTCTTTTTTTATCAATTTATGCTAACACTAAATGTGTTTATTTGAGCATATTTATATAAGTTAACACTAAAAAATTTAGAACACTTATTATTTACAATATTAAATTAGTCATACAATATTAGTTCTTTACCACACTGGTTAATCAAGCGAGAAAGAAAAACAGTAAGAACGTATGCAAAATATTGCGTTTCAAAAGTAATTGGATATTTGTTGAAAAGAAAAGTAAAACAATTATATCACAAAGTAACATTGTTGGCATCCAATTAAAGACGATGATTCATCGATTGTGCAAATCACTCCTGACAAATATTTGGGTTATGCAAGCAGAATTTTTTTTTTATTTTTTATTTTTCAATAAGACAAACGACTATAAAGCACCTCAGAAAATGTTTGGGGGAATTAAACAGAAAATTGTCTCATTCTACTGTTATATATATAAGATTTTATTTTTCACACTTTTTACTGTTTTGACACACAATAAATTATAATATATATATATATATATATATATATATATATATATATATATATATATATATATATATATATATATATATATATATATATATATCTGAATGATTCCAAAAGGAATTCCTTGTATTTTTGAAAATTATACTGTCGATGAATAGTTGTAATAATTATGTTATTTTTTTTATATTTATGCCAAAATCTTTACTTGTTAAAATCTAAGAAAAATATTGGAATTATACTTCTTTAATGTTTCAGCATGATAGTTACTTCCAGAGTGTTGAACCGAAATAATCTAAATTTCTGTTAGAAATATTATAGTAACTATTAGAAATATGTTTCTTTAATAATTATTTAATATGTAGGGAATTTGATAACAATATAATGAACACAGGAAAAAGAAATAATAGCTATGACACTACTTATTTTTATGTTTGTTTATCCTGTGCAAAAATTATTGAATTATTTAAAGCATTTTGTCTCAATGTATTTAATTGGTTTTTAATTTGAACTTTAAATGTTAGTCAGAAATTATATATTTAAAACAAATTTCGTTTTTCCTCACATAAATAATCGGTCTTCTGTATATATATATATATATATATATATATATATTGAAAAATCTTATCTGCAAGTCAAAATTACTGAGAAGTATTTCCGAATGGTTCGAAAATACCATATATGTGTAAAAAATAAATAAATAAATAAATAATATAAATTGATTTCTCTTTTTTTATCACTCTACGAACACCTTTTGCACACGAAGATTAATTTGAGCAGACCTATATCTTAAAGTGGAATTCGAATCACTACAAACATTTACACTAGACCAAGGAATCAGATCCCCAAGATGTTGAAAAAAAACTGCTAACAATTCTCTACTAACAATAAAGTCCAAAACATCATTGTACAGCTACAATGGGAAGAGGACAAAACAAAATGAGAATTCTGTATAGTTACATTTAATTTAATCTTCATTTTAAGCATATATTAAACTTGAAATTAAATTTGAAAAAATTGAAACCAATGGAAACAACATTATCAAAAATATTGTATGAGGAAAAAAGTAAAACGCAATAAATAAAATTTTAGTTAAATAGCCAGCCATTCGCTACCGGAGTTTCCAAAAAACTTTGGCGAGCTTCAGACATACAGAATGAGGAAATCAGCCATCCTCCGAAGCAAAGCAAATAAGTTTTAATTTCGTCATTTTGTTGAGGATTTAGAAAAATTAACACGTTTTACAACCAGGTGATTTCTCAGTGAGATGAAGCTACAAAGTTTAAAGAAATGGTCTAAGGCAAGGAGTAAGAAAAAAGAGCCAAAGTAAGAAAATGGCGCACATGACGGCCCAACCGGAACCGGAAACCGAGACAAGGCTGCCAAACCGTGACGGTCGTTGGCGGTCTTTTCTTTTATTATTACTTTTTAAATCCTTTTCTTCTTCGGAAACTTCTTTTTCCTACTTTAGAGGAAACCGCAGAATATCAAAGTGTTTCGGCGACGCTTCTTTTTTTTTTTTTTTTTTTTTCCTAAACAGTAATCCATTTTCTGGGAAAATACCTAATGAGATATAAAAAATAAAAAAAATCTGAACTTGTGGTAAATTTGCCGATAAAAGAGAAAACACAAGTCAATCACTGTAAGTTCAATATTATTATCGTTTTTTTTTTTTTTTCATTCGAATTCGTAACGGTCAAATGCAAAGTTAACGTGTCTGATTAATAATAATCAAATACGACTTCACGCGTCCTTGAAATTTTTGCTGTCCATACTTTATTTTAATTTCCCAATTAAATTCTAATTTGAGCTGAGGGCTTTTTTCTAGGATATTTATTTTAACTAAATATCATAACCTGTATTAAATTATACTCATCTTCTTTGAGTATAATTTAAAACAGGTTTTGATTAAATTTAATACAGGTAATCATTAAATTATACTCATCATTTTATGCAATGGAACTTTTTTCATGAGCATAGCATTAAATTTATGTTAATTTGCATACACGATCACTGACATAAGCTCGAATTCTTTATGCAAATTGTCTCTTAAAATATCTCCTGAAAGCTAATTCCCATGTTCTTTTTCATGAAACAATCAAAAACTACTATTTTTTTAGGTAAGTTATATATGTATACAATATTGAGAAATATAATTGTAGTATTTTTTAGATAAAAGAGAAATATCTTTTATTTTAAAGGCATGTGTATTAACTTTTAAAAAATTATTGAATTAAATTCTGAATGGAAATGTCGACTAAGGCTTCAACTTCTTAAATTGTTTCCAGACTATGTTGTAAACGTGTACACACTGGCGGAGAAAATATATTTTGTTAATTTCTTTGTATTAAAATGGTATCAAACAAAGTATTAGCGGTAAAATTCAAATTGAATCAAATCCATACGATCTCATTTTTAGGCTAATAGAGATATAAAGAGGAAACAAAATGTTATATTATTATAATAATTAAATAAATCGTTAAATCAGTTTTTATCTACCAAATAAATATAAACATTATAAAAAAAATCAGTATATTATATAAAATACAACTAAACAACATTAAAAATGTTTTTTAGAAATAAGTTTAAATAAAATTGATATTTAACTAAGAAATTATTAAAATCACTTAAAATAAAAACATTCAAATAAGAATTTTGGAACATTTCCTAACCATTTCCTTGAACAATTTATCTTGGAATTTTGACAAACCCTCACTGTTTATTTTCAATAGCTTATTATTTTAGTTAAAAAGAAGGGTTTACCTTTTCCACAAATACATTTACTAAAAATGGCAATCAAAATGTCTCTGTTTCCAACTCCCACTATAAGTCTGTAGGAAGTTTGCTTTCCCATATGTGTCATATTTCTATCAGCCAAGCCTACGCTTAAGATTAGAAATCGAACTGCCTCTATACAATTCAACTCACAATAATTTTTACTCAAACTAATAATTATTCCGCCCTACGTGTTTTTGTCATTAATCTTTTGTTAGTTAAGAAGCTTGTTATGATTGGCTGAAAGCCTATTCCAACAACGACCTTCGACTATTACTTTGTGCTAGGCTGATGTATTAACTATATGTTATCCGACTTACACTTTAAATAAAAGAAGACGATAAAATTGATTTCAAGAACGGCGTCTATCAAACCCACAACTGATGAACACCAGTGCTTGAATCTACTTTCGTAATGTTTTCTTAAACCCACATTTTCTGTGCATTTATATTTCACCACCTCTGTTTCAGTGAGCAGAAATTGGTAGTCAAGGCACTGAAGCTCAAAAATTTAAAGATACATACTTCGATTTATTATAATCATAGAAACTTGTTTTTTATAAGTATTTCAATCATTATTGGAAACTTTTTTTTTATTCATTATTCAAAAATATAAAAGAATATAATATATTTTCATAATATTAGACGAAATTGAATTCTTTATATGATATAAAATAAATAATTGATGTTGTACATTTTTAGATACAACTTTAGTTCATGGGTAATGCGAGAAAAAAACTAAAAACTCAATTAATATTTCCAATGAAACATATTAATTAGAATTGTAGGACCAATTTTCAATATTTGTGGTTGTGCTGACATGAAATTAAGAAGTGCTCTTCTTTATGTCTATGTTGTTATGCTTTCTTTGTTAAACCCCTTTTTTAATAATAGATTTACTTTTACCAGAAGTATATTGAATGACAGTTACTGATATTATAAATAGTGTATATGTCATTTCAAAATATAAAATTATAATAAGTTTATAAATTCGTTTTAAGTGTCTCCTCATTGTAATGAATTTAAATACTTATATATATATATATATATATATATATATATATATATATATATATATATATATATATATATATATATATAATAAAATGCTTAGAATTTAAAGACGAAAATTTAAAATGAAATTTTAATAAAATTAATTTTTAATACTTACATTTCTAAGTTTTTTCATGTCATTTTTGTATTCACACCGCAAATAGTTGTCAATTATACATTTGTTTCAATATATTCTTGGAATAAATGAATATCTTCATTTAATGCAATACTTAAGAAAAAAATAATCAAAAAAATAAACTAAATTTTAAAAAAAAATTACTACTCCGCTTTGGAAAAAAAAAAAAAAAAAAAAAAGACAATTATCTTTTTATTCTTTTATTCGGTAGTCGATTTACTTTTCAACCCTTTCACTGCAGACGATCATAATGCAGCCGTTAATAGTGCTACTGTCAGAAAGCATGCCTTCCTCCCAGTTCCCCAAACGATGATAATACGTGAAATCTTTGACAAGGAAAATGGGCAGACGAGAGCATAGTCGGGGGCGAAAGGTGCAAGCCTGTTGCGCATCCAAACAGAAAAATGCGCGCTTTTCAGCAGCAAGGAAATCTTCCTACTTGCGATGGGTGGAGGGGGGGGATTGATCTTTATGGATTTCTTAAAGGATCCGTGGTTCCGCTCTTGCGTTTATTTCCTCACTCTGATCATCCCGGGGGTCATTGAAAGCTGAAGTTTACTCACCTCCTATTTAACAGTTAAAATGAAATGACAGTTTCTCTCTTCACTGCACCATTAGAGATTTCACCAACTCTTCCCTTTTCCGATTCCCCGTGTATGAAAAATGAAAGAGGAAACACAAGTTACATTTATAATATATATATCACGATGAAATCTGTGGACCTAATAATTAAATTATTAACAAAAGTTTTTTTTTAATATATTATAGACTTGTAAATTATAGGCTTCTTTTATGATATTTCTTTTTTAATTATTTCCTTTTTCTCTGTTTTTAATTTATATAAAATTTTTTTTAAATATTTCAAAAATATGTTTAGAATCAAACGATTTTCTCAAAACACATTTTTTTTTAATCAAGATTATTTGTAAGCATAAAACCAGTATTTTTATTGGATAAGAAAAGTATTCGGTTGTTCAGTATAATAATTTGTTTAATTTCAAATACCTTTTTTTTTTATTAAAAATATTAGTTAGATGAAAGACATTTACGAGAAAAAAAATTATTTATTATTTTGTTTCACAGTTTTGTTAAATTCAGTACAAATGAATCGTTTGCATTTTATAAAATATCAGAGTCATTTTTCTTAATATGTTATAACTCTGAAAAAAGTTCATTTCGATATTAATTTAAAATTTCAATATATGAAACAACAAAAATTATATCAGTCATTATCATTTAAATATATACATTATTTTTTCCATATTCATTAATTTAAATAAATTTCAGGAAATGTTTTCATATCATTTCATCTCTTCAATACATAGCTATACCGATTCTTGTAAACATTAAATTCAAGAACATCAATACGTCATTTTTAAAATACTAAATTCTCAACAAAAAAAAATCAAAAATACTCTTACCAGAATTAAATAAGCATTATATAAATAACAATTTATTTCTATACGCAATTATTTTTGGAGTCGATCTTTTATTCTTAAAATAAAATCAAAATTATTATTTCTAAGGAACTAAAATAATTCAAACAAAAATCCACATTTTGTAACCAAAATCTCTTAAATGTGATACTTGATAAGGCGTTGAAAAAAAAGTATTCATTAATGTGTATTTAGAGTATGACATTAGATCCTGGAATGCTTTACTTAATGTTAAAAGCTAGTTAGTTGTCCTTTTTACGTCACTATAAAATTGCTTGCAAAATTTTGAGAGACATTTTCCTAAGTTATTTATGCGGAAAGAGTCAGTTTGATTTTTAGTAATTAATTAATTAAACATATATAATGGGAAGCAATCATGCGTTTCCGAAACAGATGGTGGAAATGATGTTCTAAATATTTTGACAGTTTTCTGCATTCCTCGAATTCTTCCGTTTATGTCGAAGCATGTAATTTAGGGAAAGTGAAATAATTTATTATTTTAGCTAATCTTAAGCTTCGAAAATTGGGATTGGTGTTGACTGATTCCCACACTAAAATTCAAGCTGATTTCCTGTCTGCATTTTGTTGATGTTCTACTAACAGTAACGAGGATGTTTGAAAAAAGTTGTTAAAAATATATTTAGATGATTCGGTTCAATAAAATACAACAAAATTTTGAATCTTTTGTTTCATTTCTATAATACTTTGCTTTTCTTGCCATTGTTAATTATAGAGCTTCAATTAAATATATAACGCACGTCCCCATTGAGCTGA
>CM057815.1:31341778-31394278 GCA_030067965.1 Latrodectus elegans
TGACTGATCTAGCTATATATATAAATCGACTTACACAGAAAATATAATTTTACTATTAGCCCATTTGTTACTGTATTTAAACTAAAACTAGACGCACAATAAGTTAAGTTAAACACTGCAATAAAAAATTATTATTCAAAACTAACGCTTATTATTTGTATTTCACCTTTACAAATCTCAGATTCTTAAGCCAAGATTTACAAAGATTACATAATATAGCAGAAAATACTGGTATCTGGTGAATACCAATCGCTGGTATTCACCGGATACCAGTATTTTCTATCTGGATACTCTTCAAAACTGTATAGAACAGATATTACTATCTCTCTGTCTTTCTCACTAGCCAAAATAATAACAGGTACTATTCTTTAACATTTAGATCTGTAAACAATAAAAAATAAAAGTTTTAGGTATATTTTACAGTAATCAAATAATTTTAATGCATAGAATTAATTTATTTTAATCAAAATTTTTTTCTCTATATGCTCATTAGAACGTTCACCTGTATTAGTTAAAATTGTGAGATAAGTTAATTAAAATTTTGAGTTGTATTATTTTGAGATTATTTTATCCTAAAAAAATGAATAATTTAAGTAAAATTCATTAAAATATCGTGTCTAGAATATTGGAATAATTCTCTGGATTTATAGAATGATAAATCTTTACAAATATATCTTTCAGTTTTCAGTTGTGGAAAGCCGACATCATAATGCCCGCTGGTTACCGGTGGTGACTTTGGTAATTCAATTTCTAAACAAATAAAAACAATATAAGTTAAAATTAAAATGCAAAACTCTTTTTCACAGAAGCAATATGGAATTTTAAAATGTTAAGAGAAATGACATATTACAGAATATATTATGTGTATTTCGCATTGAATAAGATGAATAATTTTTCTATACCTTGAATGCAAGAAAAAATAGTACATTTAATCAGCTTTCCGTGTTAAATTTAACATTAATTTTAAATAATTACAAAAATTGTACTTATTTAATTTGTTTTAATGTTTATTTTATGAATGATACGTTGGCATCAAACTGTTTGAAACACTGCTTAGACCAAATAGTTTGTCTCCAGCATTGAGTCTAAAGTAAAGAAAAGGCTCTATCTCCAGGAAAAAATATTTAAATTTTTAGATTGCATTAAGTTTAGAGGACACAAAGGGATATTGGTAATAATCACGTTAAGATTTATCAGGACTACAATGCTGAATAATTTCACCCAATTGTGAAGAGAAGAGGTCAACACAAAAGTGAATACATTCCTCCACAAATTTCAAAAATACCTTTTCATAGATTTTAACTCCTTTGAATTTAGCAAGCATAAGTAGTAAGGGAACGATAGACTTCTTTGGCTGTATAATGATTACATCTACTATCTACTATTAGTGAGAACAGTATTCTATCGAAACAGGTCTCTACAATAATTTTATTCAGAGAAGTAAAAAATCTTAAAACTGCTGATTTCCATTAAATTTTTCCTCATGGCAAAAAAGTATGTAGTTGTAAAGATATTACCTTAAAATGTTGAATTAAGGAAGAAATTTTTCAATTAGCTGTTAATTTTATGTTTAACAGCATTATTTATTTCCTTTTAACAGTACGTTTAACACTCATTTCATTTGAAATTATAATTAGCAAAAATATCCCATTGTACGAAAATTTTCTTAAAAATTTTTATAAATAATTAAAATATTAACTAACAATTTTTTAATTTTATTATTTTTCATATCGTTTTTTCCCCCTCTTCCGAATCAGAAATGATGTATAAGAATTCGTACTTAACATACTTTTTTCACTAAACTTTTAAAACAATTTAAAGGACTTAATTTATATCCGATTAAAGATCACATTCGATTGCATAAAATGTATTTACAATATAACATTTGTAATGAAGACATTAATTCGAGACGCAAAAACATTTATAATTACCTATCTCCAAATAATGTTAAACTTTCTTTTGTGTGTGGCATCATTTCAAAATATTTAAAAGGGTAAGTTGTGAGTTAAGTTTAACAAGGCACTGATTAATAATTCAATTTCCATAGAAAGTGAAAAAATATACCATTACGAAAAAATATAAGTTGTGAGTTAAGTTTAACAAGGCACTGATTAATAATTCAATTTCCATAGTAAGTGAAAAAATATACCATTACGGTTGTTTGTTGAAATATAATAGTTATATATAGTTAGTTGTAATTTATTCACACATGAGAATAGAATTCAGTATGTATTTAATTGTAAATGGCTCACATAAAAAAAAGCTTCTTTTTCTAAAAAAATGAGCAGTTTTCACTTTGCATGAGTTAAGACTTCTTATTTTGCGTAATCGAATATCTAGCCATAAATATTCCGTACGAACTCAGGTGAACTTAAAATTTGCATAGAGCTTTATATTACCGTCTGTCCATCTTTTATTCATACTTCCACCACGCCTCGAAAAAAGTAGAAGTAATATTTTTTTTTATAATTTTAAAAAGTATTCGCTTAGTTACTCAACATGACATATTGTCTATTTCATCTCAAATGATTTGTTGAAATGCTTCTCAAGTGAAGCAAAAAATTATTTTATCAAGGTAATAATTATAAGAAGAAAAAAAAAACATTATTTATTTAAGAAAAAAATGGAAATATTACAATGTGTTTAAAAATGGAATGTTTTAAAAAATTTTCATAAAAAATGACAATATTTTTGTATACTTTATAATATTTTATAATTGTCCAATATAACATTATTTTGCTGTTGCCACTTTTTTAAACAAATGTTATAAGGAATTTATATTTTATAGCAGAAATAATCAAAAATAGTAAAGCTGGGTGACCTTGAGTCTTAATACAGAAGTTTTCTACCTGAATAATAATGAAAACTGAACTTTGAGAAATAAAGTATAATAAAAAGGGCAATAAAACTTAAAATTTATTTCATTTCGTCGTTGGGACGAAACATCAAAATGCTCGTAACCTTCGTGAAAGCAGCAAACATGACTCAAGCTGATTTGTGTTTCTATAACATGTTACGAAGAAGCGGGCTGCTTAACCTATACACTGGTCTGAAACTGAACAAGAGAGTATTATTATCATAGATAAATCATGGTTAATTTGCAAAATAATACCAGACATGAAGACAACATAACAATGATTTTTAAGCGCCTAAGGGTGTCTTTTCAAGGTGTACGAGCCACATACACCCTGAGAAGATAACACTAAGATTTAAAAGGGTTCTAGAAATGAGTTTACAAGTCACTGAATTTTCAGTATAAAAGACCTATTCATCTAGTGATAATATTTTTTATATTATGTTTCTCTTGTATTAACATCAACAATGCATATCTTATTTAAATGAGCATAGAAACGTTTCACGGCTTATTAATTATCTTATTGAGTTCTATATAGAAAATTATATATTTCTTTATAAATACCGTAATATATTTCCCTCCTTGAGTTACATATAAAAACAAAAATTTCATGCTGAGCACATTTTAGCCAAATATAAATATTGCTAATTTTCACATATCCTTTCTAATGTATTACAATTTTCGAACAATTTGTTTTCAAGTTCGAAAATTTTGGAACATTTTCAACAAAATCAGGTTTTTTTTAAATTGTTACTTTATTGATAATTATATATTAATTTTTTTTTGTAATTCTCTTATAACTCACCAAATGAACTTCCAACAATTGTATCCAAGCTTCTAAATTAATTTTGGTTAGGTCCCTCATTATTAACAACAGTAAGTATCTCATCACAATTCAGTCTCATTAAAATAAAAAAAATTGAAATATAAAAATTTTTCAAAAAGTTCAAGCATAAGTATTTAATACGTTATTTTACATTTAGCTGGAAAATTCCTTCCCCCTCCAGTTCAAAATAAAAATATGAGGGAGGGGATCCTCTGGTGGAGCCATCTATCGGAGGAGTCTTACAGCAAGGACTTACTTTGCATCACCTTCATGATGCTCTGATTAAACGAAAGACACATCCTTCTGACTTAGTTTCGCATAGCTGTCGGTTAGCGAGCTTGTCTTGTACAAGTGTCATAATTAAAAACAACAACATCTATCTGAAATATATTTTCATTGTTGATGGGAAAAACATTTTTTACCATCAACGATGCAATGAAACAACCTTAGTCCTTAATCAAGAGTGATCTGCACTGCAAACCAATAAGCGTCAGTTTTTACATATTTGCTTTCAAATCATTACTGAGTTTTCATGGCTAAGCTATTACTCAAGCCACAACTGGGGAATTTTTATGCCGCTATCTGCACACAGAAAGTTAGAGAAAAGTGACAGTGAAACGTCCTTCCTTAGTCACCTACGCTTTTTGGGTGTTTAATTAGCAAACGTCCTCTTTCCTTTGTGGTGAAAGTGTTTCGATGACGTCTCACCCTTGAGGCTAGGCATATAAGGTGTGTTTAGTGCTCTCTTAAGCAATCTCAGTTCGGCATGTGGGGTGCAAGCTCTTAAAAATTGTGATTGACGCTTCTACTTTTTTATATTATTTGTCCTTGTCCATGTAAAATGTAAACGCTATCACACACAAATAAGTTCTCTTCCAATGTAAGAAATTACGAAAACATAGTGAATCTTGATAATTTGATAAATAAGTAATGAATGTTAAATCGGAAATTTTAATTTATCCTTACTTATGATATACGAAGAAAAATCTGATTATGGGAACTTTGATTTCCAAAATTTCATTTTATTGTGTATTTTAATATTGATTAAAAGTATCTCATTAGTAAAAACAATAAAATGTGTCCAAATTATTGCATTTAATAATTACTTGTTTAAAAAATTTTGAAAAAATTAAAATATATTGGTCATAAAATGCAGATTCCATGCAGGTAAACATAGCATGAAAATTATTTCTCAATTTTTAATTTTATGATTACTTACATAGAATCTGCGTTTTAAAAATTGCGTTTATATTAAATTTTTATTTCTCCCACAATAAAGATTCTACATTTAATTATGATAAATAAAAATACATTACATATTTATGCATTTTCAGGTTTATGAATATTCACATAATATTATATATATATATATATATATATATATATATATATATATATATATATATATATATATATATAAAAACAAATTTCATATAATATATATAGATTTAAACTATTAAATAAATATTAAAATACCTAAGTACATTTCAATATATAAGCTAATATTTTTTACATTTTACAAAATTGTATTATATCGAGATAAATATCAATTAAAATTGAGTGGTTTGAGAATGTATTTGACTATGTAGAAACAGAAGTATAATAGTCATTTAAAAATATTCCGTTGGACAGCATATATAAACTTCTAGATGAAAATATATTCAAACATCATATTTGTTTATAATACATTGAATAAAAAAATGAAAAATCATAAAGAGTTTTTTCTGTGAATGAATAAATGTAAAGTATCTGTAATGAAAAAGTTAATTATCGGTTATTTTGGTTAATATATGTGCTGCTTAATAAAATGGAATAATTTTATTACTTAGATGTTAATAATTTAAAAGTTTTATTTTATATAACTGTTTAATTATTCTCCGTGATTACGTTGAAAAATTATTTTAACATTATCGTAAAATAAATTATATTAAAGTTTTTTTGGAATTAAACATCCTAATTAAATTATTGGAAAAGTAAAAATCTTTCTCTCTCTCTTTCTCTCTATACACGCACACACATTTCACAATTTATAAGGCCATTTACTTCATAAAAACATTAAATTTTGTGTAACAAGAATTACTGAGAAGTAATAACATAGATTGTAAAAAAACTCACATAAAATAAAACATATTTTAATTTTATGCATAATATATTATTAAATTCTCAAAATAAATCAAAATTTCTTTTAAATATTCTATAACACAAAAGGCAATTATTGAAGCACATTTGAAGAAATTCAAAATTTAGAAGACAAATTTCAGAAATATTTTCAGTAGAAAAATAATTTGAATGAATAGTACATTGCCCGCGTGTAAATAAAATAGTGTTTAAATGAATAGCACTATTTTTTACTATTTAAATTAATAGTAAAAAAGAGTGTTTAACTGAATATGAACAGTGTTTAAAAGAATAAGAATAGTAGTATTTAAAAAGTTCATAGACATTATCACAGCATAAATAGTTTCAATTAGTTTTTTAAAATATAATGAATTTACTTAGTTGAGCTGCCGGCCAACTTGTGTGGTCAGCGTGCCTGACTACGGATAGGGAGGTCCTGGGTTTGAATCCCGGTTCAGGCATGGATGTACTTTCTTTCTCTATCTATTCTGTCTTTGTCCTTTCCTGATGTGAATAAGGTGTGAATGGTTGCCTACCCTATAAACGGGTCCCTATGGCATGTGTGTGTACTGAAAAAAACGGACTACACACCAAATACGGTTCAATTGAAAAAGTGGAGCAGCGCACCCCAATTTGCCAGCCTAGCTGGCACACGAGAACAACAACAATTTAATTGAGCTATATTTAACCAGATTTCTCAAATTCAATGAAAAGAAAAATTCGTTTAATGAAACAGTTTTCAAGACATTACAATCAAGACGAAATCTTAGTGAAAATTTTAAATACTCTATATAAGAATTTTGAAATAGAGTCTGATATGTCTACAAATCTTTCAGAATATTCCATATAGAATTTAGTATTGCCATTATATGTGGCAGATGAAACATTGTTAGTAGAAACATTTGATTTCCGAAAATCTTCAGTGACAATTTTTTTGTGGAACATCTTCTACTCTAATGTTTCATCGTTAACAAAATTGTATCCTTCATACCACAAACGACAAATTAATAAGTGTTGTAATTTCTTTATATTGAAGAAGCAATGCACATAATCTAGATCTTTCGATTTGATATTTCTGTAAGCAAAGGCAAATCGAAACTATTCATTTATAACTCCATGATAAGCTGTATATAGGCATAAAAATGTTTTGTATTTTATTGAATATATTTCTTAAATTCGAAATTTTGGGAATGAATTTACCTATTTGTTATATTTCCATTTAACAACAAAAACAATACGTTTCTAACTCAGTTGAATGTTCCATTTTAAACTTATTTCTTCGAATCCATGCTTGGATCAACCAAATTGTTGTCAGATTTCAATCAATCCTGTTAAAAGGATGTTATCAGCTTATCACGATGTTTCAATAACTGTGAGTTCAGGAGACTGAAACGTCCAACCTTGAGATGTGACTTCGTCTTTTTTATTCATTTTAAACTACGCCTGAGAAATTCTTGACGCATCCTATGAATCAAAAATTTATCGTCCCGGAAAACGATTTTCTAAAGAATAATATTTTTGTGCAGTTTTAACCTGGTTGGATAAATACTTACGTAATCCTTTTGACGGAAGGTTGCTTTGGACGTTATAAAAATACACCTAGAGAACAGAAAATTACTAAAAATGTTATAGAATATTCATGCAAATGCAACTATGATAACAAAATAGTATCAAATATCCTAAGTTATAAATGAGGAGAAAAAAATAGAATTGAGGCGGTAAAAATAGCAAAATTCTTCGTGATATCCATTCATTATTTTAACTTGTGAAATCAGATGAATTTCTAAAGTTGAAAAATGTGATAATATATTCGCATTTTACTATTGCAATACACTTCCAAAAATTTTATATGTTTATTACACTTAAAAAAATTAGCAAAATAATTTTTTCAATAAGTAGAATTCTTTTATTTAAAAATGCATTTTTGGTTGATTCACATTTTTGTTAACCTAAATAAATTTTGATCATAATTTCAAAAAAACTATCTGAATTACTTTGCATCTTAATATATTTGATCATTTTCTACACTGAAGTTTTCGTAGAATATGTTTTATGAATAATTATTCTAATTTTATTATTGAACAACAATCAATAATTCAAATCTTAAATAAGATATCTAGTGTATTTTATTAGATAATTTTATTGATGGCTTAACTTATTCCATTCTGATGGATATAAATAATATGTCATGCTTAAGTTCTTGGCAGTTAAAATACATTAAAGCTTAAAATACATTGTGATTTTAAGAAGTATAAAGATTATACATAAATATTTTATTTTTACAAAATAGAAATTAATTGCAAAATAAATTGAATTTATATTATTGAAAGAATATGTATGAAAAAAATATTGTTAATAATTTTATTTTTCATAAAATACAGTTAAGAAATTAATTTTATTTTAAAAATTAACTCTGGCCCAATTCAAAATTCAATATATAATCTTCGATAATTCTTGTGTTTCCCAGTTATGTGATCAAATATTTTTGCGAAATGCATATAAAATTTATTTTATCTAATAGTAATTAAAGAATGTGTTTCTAAATTTTTCTTACTTTATATAGTGATATTATTATTTCAATATTTGTTTACATAGTTATTTCAACATGAGAAGGAAGGGCGTGGTTACTTAGTTGGTTTGGCCGATCGTTCTCGGTACCGGAAAGTAGCAGGTTCAAATCTCGACGCAACCAAAGATCCGTCGTGTTCACTAATATTGGCTGGGGCACGTTAAATATGTCGCCGTTGCAATGTCCTGTATGTGAAATGATACCTCTATGATTGGAAAGCCAATTATTGGGATGTTTTACTTAGTCCCTGCTTTTAAATTAGGAAAACCCTCCAGCTTTCGGGCACACCTCCTAGATGCCACACTATGTAAATTTCCATCACCAATAGCAGCCAAAAATTGGAAAAAAACATTCATCAAAAATAAAAAGTAAATATTTCTGCTGCATTAAAATAAAAAATAAATAAATTTTCTCTAGTAAAAATAATTAATCAAAAATAAGTTGTTTAATTTCTGAAATTTTTACTTTTGACATTTTCTGCTATTTGTGTACAGTTATTGATACTTACAAAATTATACAAGCTCAGTTATTTTTTAATATAGTGATCGTTATCGGGAGCCCTCTTGAAATAAAAGACCTTAAAATCAACAGCCATTTTTAAAATTATTACGTCATTAATAAAATAGCAATCATGTGTTTTCTTGGGTATGCAGGATGTTTATATGCATGCAATAATAATAAAAAAATTTTTATTGTCCTTATTCTTCAAGATCCTTTCATTCAAAAATTTAGATTTGTTCAAAAAATGAAACGCATTTATTTTTAACTGCATGTTAGATAAAAATTTATGATTAAAATTTATGACAAGGAAAAAAAATGAGCAAATTTTGAAATACATGAAATAGCTTATTTTTAACTATTCCATATTATAAGAATTTTTGTTTTAAGTGTACCGAATTTAAAAATCTTATTTTGTTTTTACATAAGTCAGAAACAGTTTTGAAGACTCTAAATCTTATTATAAACTAATAATATTTTTTCATTAGATAATTTGAATCTAATGTAGTATTGTCACATTAACATCCAATTGTTTTTAATATTTGTGATTTTACATGTTTTTGAGTATAGTAAAAATAACTTTAGTAAAAAAATTAACTTTGGTACAATTTCTTTTTTTTATTTTTATTTATTTTTATTTATTTATTTATTTATTTTTTTATCTTCTAAGATATCAGCAGATTACTTAGAAATTATAAGACAATTTGAAATATTTAATTTGATAATCTGCAAATAATTTTAACTTTGTTATTTTTGAATCATAGATTCTAGACTGGAGGTTTTAGTGCAAAATTTTATATTTTTGTACTTGTTATCCGATTAAGTTAATTATAATTGTAAATGATATTATTAGTCTATTATTTAACGTAAATATTCCTTTATTACTTGTTTTATTTCATATGAATTGTCAAAAATAAGCTATTTATTATCTTTAAATAATTTTGATGTGTAATTGCTTTAATATTGCAAATATTTTGGAAAAGTATAGATGTCAATATATCCTTGTGGAAAGTAGAGATGTCAAGATATACTTGTGGAAAATAGAGATGTCAAGATATCTTGAATTATATGGAATATCATAGCAAATATAATTGTTTAAAATAATTTCTACATTTCTCCTTTTTTTCCCCTTATGCTGCAACATTTAGGGAAGAAGAAGTTTCTTTAATGTTTAAATACATCGAAATTGATCGAAATTTCATTTCTTATACCTGAAAGTCATAAACGGAAAAGTAAATTTCAATAAATTTTTCCAAAATATTTAAAGATTAGATTCTTGTACACCATTGTTATTATTTGGTGTGAGCTAGCATCTTTCCTTTCTCGTATGCATTACTAATTATGTGACTACCTAGTGTAAAAATTATTTAAAATGAATAACATTTTGCTTATAATTTTTCTTAATAAATCATAAGACATACTTTTTAATAAATATTTTTTTTAAAAATAATGAATATTTTTTTAAAAAAATTTTTTTCAAAATTATTTTGACTTTATACTTATTTAATAGAACATTAATTTTTCATTTTTAATTAATGAATATTCCACTGGTATCAAACATAACTTGGAAATTGCACTAGAAATTTATTTATTTAATTTTGAATTTTGTAAGTAAATCAAATTTCTGTCCTTAAAATGTACGTTTTATTTAATGCGTGAAATTAATGTAAAAATGTCATGCTCTTTTTGCAAACAAGCATCTTGAATTTATCGATGCCAAAATATCTTCTAGTTTAATAGAGTAAAATATGCTTTAATAGTTGCACTCTACTTACATTTATATTTGGAAAAAAAGTTTTCTCAGCTATTTTATTTTTCCCTTGCAATTATTTTCCTTTTAACCATGAAACATATTCTGAACTCAAGTCGAAAGAAAAAAAAAAGAGAACAGTGTTTGCATTCTTTTTGCTGAAAAGAAAAAAAATTCATTGCTAATCCAGATAAGAGTATGGCATCTCACAAGCACCAAATTTATTAGTCACGTAAGCGTTATAGATCTCAAAACACTGTGGCTTTTAATATATAACTACAAGTTTGTGGCAGAAACCATCAATTATCTCTTTGAACCGAACTCAAAAGATAAAGACACGAGATTTTTTTTATTAAATAAGTTAATCTGCCCAGAAATATAAATTCCCTTTTCAAAAAAAAAAAAGTTATGTTGCCATCGTATTTTTCAATTAAAGTCAAGATCTTTACATGAAGATCAGATCATATTTACATTTAATTGATATAAAAAGTTTTTTGTTTCATTTCAATAAGAAAATATTTTGATGGACTAAGGGCAGAATACGGTTTCTCAGAAATCTAGCAAATTAAAAAAAAAATGTTTCGTTGCATTCAAAACGTTAAGATAAAAGAAATTAATAAACATTAACCTTATTACGAAATGAAATAATCGATAAAATTCTTGGGAGAAGAATTCCATTTCTATTAATAAGATTTCTTCAGAAGTTATCTTTCGCAAGTCAGCTATTTCCTGATTCAAAATTTACGACAACATGATTTTTCGTGCTGCTTTTATCGCCAAATTCATTAAGAATCGCACATCGGGTCAACACGTAAGGGCAGCACTTTCATTCGTTTGCCATTCAGTAGTCTCATAAGCTAGAATACGTTTATCGCCCATTGAAGGGCTAAAAGAATGGCCTGCAGTAGAAAAATGACCAAAGATAATCATAATGTTTAGCCTCCGGTTGGAGATGAATAGGTATTTAAGGCCACACACACATATTTTAAACAAAGGATAATTAGTGAGAAAAATCACTGCTATAATAGGGTGAGAACATAAAGCAGAGGCGAGGAAGATCACTGCAAATTATTTACGGACGTAAACTTCACCTTTTGTTTGAGCTCTTAGCGAAAACCGACATTGTATATAGACGCAAGCATATCTAATAGCTATTTATTGAAGTAGTTACTTAACGCTAACACTGGATTGTTACGTGTCATGATAGAAACTAATTGGCTGCATCTGCAATCACTAATTATGGTTTCTTTGTCTTTAGGACTTGTTTAAATGGGAACGAGCCTAAAGCAATCTATTCAGGAAGCTTATTCCTAGATATTTTAATTGAGTTTTTATCACCTCAAGGTTATAAAGATTATTTATCTGATTATAAAATATAAAACAATAGAGGAGCATTATGCTGCCGAGTTAATATTGATTAATGTATAACGCACTGTTTTCTTATTTATCATAAACATATAAAGAATTCGTATTTATTATAAATATATCGATTATTACATAAGACACTTATTTATAATGATTATTCAAATAGATTTCATTAATAAGAAGTAGATATAAACTAATAAACTATAGAGAATACGTAATTTCATTTCTAATTTATTACAAGCTATTTGCAATAAGTTAAATATGAAGATACGTATGCTATATACTTGAAAAATTCAATTGTTTGCATGTTTTACTTCATTTCGTATAAGAAATTATTTTTAGCATTTTGAAATTCAAATTTTTCATAATATTTTTTACGAAAAATATTATGAAAATATTTTTAATAAAAATATTAATATTTTTTAAGTAAATTAATATTTTTAAATAAAATAATTCAAATTCAATTTTTTATTTAATTGATATTTTTATATTAATTAGAATTATTTATTATATTAATCAATTATGGATATATACAACTATATAATTTTAAAGCTAATATTCAACAAAACACAATTTTAATATGATTCATATACATCACTCAGATATCCCAGAATTAAAGTACATTTATTACTTTACCTTCTTAATACATGATTCAAATACATGAAAAAAAATGCATAAGACAAAAAATGCATACGACGAAAAAATGTATGTTTTCGATATATTTTTAAGCTGTTGGAGTTGTTACAATCACTGTAATGTTAGCTACGGATACTTGGATACAATATGTATTTTCTTTTAATAAAAATATCCATTTCTTATATTATTGACTACTGTATTTTTTCATATCGCATTCACAATAATTTTCAGTTAATCCGACTAAAAACAATATTGCATCAAATATAGTTTATTTTTCAAAAAATACAGCATTAAATTTCATTTTAAAAGAATTTACAAATAAAATCTTTTCTAGAGACAGTAACTACGATATAATTTCATAATAACATATTTAAGTTTTAAGAAAAAATAACTTTTTTTTGTATTCTGTATTATCTATCAGTATACAAGTGAATTTCTTAAAATTTAGGATAAAATTATAATTTATAAAATGAAAGAAATGATAATCATTACTTTTACTGAAATAATATATATATTTCACGAATATATTAATAGAAAAGATAAATAGCGTTTTTAATTAATTGTTTTTAATTTTTAAAACAGATTCTAAATTTTCTTAGTTATAAATTTCGTGTACTTATAATACATTTATAAAAGAAATCACTGAAGCATATTTTATACTATTTAAAAAGGCTTTATATCTTATTTTAAAAAATTACAAAATACAACCACATAAATTAAATTTTTCATCTTATAGGAGAAGATATAAAACTATTTTTAAGATACAAAACAAAGTCACGTACTCTTAAGATTCATAAATAAAATATTTTTTAAATCAACCATCCACACACACGAACTATTTATCATTTTCATTTTCTGTGCAAAGATAAATTTTATTTGCTTCAAAAATATAAATAATAACAATATCAAAACAAAATTTTAAAAACATTCTAAATAGCATTATTAGCAGTTATTAAGTTTTAAACCTAAGCCTTTAAAAATGTTAAGTTTTTAAAATTGCATTTTCTAAAAAATAAACTTTTTTTAATGAAAATAGTTTTGATTTATCAAATATAGAATAAATAGAATCAAAATAAATCATATAAGAAGATTTATCTCATATTTAAATATTAAATAATTTAATTTTGAAAATTCATATTAAGAAGGTACTTTATACTACAAACTAGATGAAGCGTTTAGTCTTTAATATACACACTCATTGGATTGCATTGTAATAAATGCATTCACTATATTGTAGATTTATAAAATCTGAAACATTTATAAAGAGTAAATAATATAAATGTTCATTATAAGTGTAAGGATAAAATTGTTTTTTTGAAAGTACGTAAAATGTTTTTCATTGGAACGCTGTGTTATCTTATTAACAATTAAGAATAATTTCTCTTTAAAATGGTATTTTCAATACACTTTAATAACATTTAAGATGCCTTATACTTTATATTGAATTATAAAGTATATGGAGAGAGAGAGGGCAAAAAAAGAAGAGAATAACATTGCAATATTGCTAATAGGATGCTTTTTCTCAATTTAATTATTAATGATATCCCATTTTAATTATAAATATCTGGTCCCGATTTCTAGAAATTTATATGCTAAATCAGGAACAAATTAGAAATTTTACAATTTAAATTTAATATTACGATAATTAAAAAAAATATACAGTTTCTTTTTACTTTTTGGTTGTAAATAAAAAAAAATATTGTTGTAAGTATCTTTTAAAAATTAAGGGCATACATGTATGCCTCTTATTGAACTAATTAAATTAATCCTACAAAAAATACATTCTTTAGAAAGAAGTTTTTTAACCATATCGTATTTCTGCATGATCACCTGTTTTTAACTTTGTTTTCCAATTTGCATCGATATTATAATTTAACAATGCATTCTTATTTAAAGTTGCTATTTGTTAAAAGTGAATGATATAGTGAATAAATGGTATGGGTTATAATAAAATATATTATTTTAATATATTGATTTCCCTTGATGGTACTCATATGTTACCTCATCAATATTTTTTCAAATGAGTACCTATATATGTCTGAACTCATTGTGCACAGAGATGGTGCCTTAGAGCATCGGCAGCTAATATGACCCTATAATACCCAATAACATCTACTCCAGATTTTATAATAAAAAAATAGAGGCTTTGTTCAATGTTAAAATTATCCCCTTTTCAATTATTATATTTGTTATGAAGACACGTTTTTTAAAAAAAAGAATTATTTTACGCAGGAAAAGAATAGTAACAATTTATTAATTTAAATACCTCTTGTATATTTGATTCTTCTTTTCTTTCAAGTTGCTGTGATACAAGAGAGGAGAAGTGATTTAGTTGTGAACAAAGCATAAAATGTGTGTTATAATTAAGAAGAAATGACTAGATAAATCTAAAAACGTTATTAAGTAAACTAGGGTGGACGAGAACATCTATATTCACAGATTTCTTCAAACTTTAAGTTTCTCAATGATAACTAAAATATCTGTTTAATACTGAAATGTTGTCAAGGTACTTATCTTTAGGTTTCTTTTACTAAGTTAAGGTAGGTTGGTCAAAACATCAACTTTTAGGAATCAACGCCAGAATGTGAGTAAATTATGCTCTTATTTATTGTATAAATCGTAAAATTTGTTATATAGAATCTACGCAACAATTGTCTCATTAATTGTATAGTTTTGCTACCAGTTTAGGGCAAAAAAAGCCTTACAAAAAATTTAGATGAAAATTTCGTGTTCAATTTATTTTTGGAAAAAAAAAAGTATTTAATGATGAAACATATATCTTTAATAAATTATTCTAAATCAAAAATAACAATTTTCTTTTTTTGTCAAAAATTTCATTTCAAATGAGGCTGTGATTATTTAATGTACTGTGATTGGTAATGTGCTGTGATTGTTAATAAATGTATCGATTTATTAGAAATATATATATATCTATATATATTAAAATCTAAATTTAATTGTTAGGTTTTTTCAGCATCAAGATATTTTTATTTTTAATTTTTTTTTTTTTTTTTTTTTTTACAGAATGTAAACGCAAAAAAATTTCGCTCATATCATTATTGTAAATTAGTTTTTGAAACTTCATGCTGTTTTCATTATTTATAATAGAATTTTCTGCTTAGAATCACAGTAATGCTTTCGACAAAAAGAAATTTCGGAAAGATTAAGGTGTTTAAATTTCGATTCTAAGCCCAATATAAATCTAATTTCCATTTGCTGGTTCTATGGAGCAGTTCATATAATAATTTGATAGATCAATAGATCAGTTATAAACCAAATTTTTCAATCTCAAAGAGTAAGACTGTTTTAAGTTATGTAATTTAATGAATTTGTAACACAAAAATAACTATTTACAAGTGAATTTTAATTACTAAGTTTAGTTAAATTTTCTTAACACAACACTTTTTTTTAACATTTAATAACTATCATTCACTTATTATTTCATAAGTTTTAATCAATAATACTATATTTCAGAAAATCTCATTAATTTCATTGAGTATAACCAGCGCACAAAAATGATACATTATTTAAGAATTAATCAATTTTTCTTAAGTGTAAGTATATTGGCGTTTTAATTGAAAACTTAGCTTGTTAAATGCATTGTGCCAGTCATATTCATTGAAATTGGTGAGATTTATAAGAATTAAATAATTTATTAAATAACTGAATTTTTTTGAGCAAAATTTTCTAATGTAATTAAATAAGGAACAAATTTAAGATTTATGTATTAATAACCTGAAAAGAATTTGAAATATTAATTAAGATTTATCCATTAATTAGTCTGAAGAAATCAAACTCATAATTCTTTATTTTACATATATATTGTAAGTATGTGTGATTTGGAATTTATTCATAAGTATAGCAATGATAGGAGAATTACATGGAAACGATCATTAAGGATTAAAAAATTTTCCACTTTTTTTTAATCTTTATCTTGTAGCCTGAGCTTTTCCTTTTCAATACTTACAATTTCTCTATCAATTTATCAGTCACAATCATTTGCATCAATCTCATAAATAGGCATCCATTTCAAATCCACGACGTATCCACAGCTGTTGACCTTTAAAGGGCGTAGGCTTCGCCGACCCACAGAATTATGCGATCAAGCAGCGGCGTCACTACATGAGGGGGCGCACCTCCACGCCGCAACTGTCCTTGATTGTAGTCGATCAGGTCGCCTACCCGTCACAGTTTTAAGCCCCTACACAACAGACATGACGTAGGCCGACATACACAGTCAATAAACACTGTTAAAATCGATTGTAGAACATATGATGAATCATCGATACGAATATTTATTCGGAAAACACTAAATGGTCTCATTATAATGAGCAATCTTGTTACAAAATTTGTCTTAAGGCCTGGCGAATAAGATTAAACCCCTTAATCTTAAAATTCAATATAACGAATAAACAGAATGCGATGAAAGTTTCCCAAATGGATTTGAAAATAATTATTGGCAGGTATTTATTCTTGTAAGTTCCATTGTTATAAAATTTCGATGTACTTAGAAAAGAACTTGAAAAAAACTGCATTCTATAATTTCTTCTTTTTAATTTTATGAAAGCGAAGTTTTCTTAACTGAAATCACTATTTTTAAGAAATATTTTAGTACACACACATCTATCTGTCTATCTATCTATATGTATATATATATATTATATATATATATATATGTGTGTGTGTGTGTGTGTGTGTGTGTGTGTGTGTGTGTGTGTGTGTGTGTGTGTGTGTGTGTGTGTGTGTGTGTGTGTGTGTGTGTGTATGTATGCACTACTCTTCAAAAGATCGAGTAATTTTTATTTTTAACACTCGATGAGTCACAGATTTGTCAAATACATTCATGATCTCGAAATAAACTTCCTTATTATTTTATCGAGAGAAAAATATAAAATATTCACGATTCAGATTAGACTAGATTCAATCCTATCTTTTTACAATTGTATTTATAATAATCCCCTCTATAACACTATATGTTAGTTTTGCGTTAAAGGTAAACGCGTTGCACGAGCATTCTCGTAAAACGCGCTGGTATGACCTCGTATAACATATTATGTTCAAATGAATCAGTTTAACTTTTCTCATTATAAGGGTTTTAAATCGAATATTATATAAAAACTATGTTATGAATGAAACGCGTCTGCGTTTCATTAAAATCAAACTAAGAACTTTTTAAATAAAAAAATTATACATATGTAACTAAACAGTTAATTTCAACTAAATCAAATAATTCCTTAAAACAGGTTTATTACATGTCTGTAGGAGCTAACTGAAATAACGTTCCACTGACATAATTTTTTAGCAGAATGTTCAGAGGTCAAAAGCATAATGTAATCTTATTTTATAAGAGCACAATTGACACTATGTGCAAGCGTACGAACTATTGGTTGTGAACTGTACAAATCATTATAAAGTTCAATGTACAGAAATATAGCGTAGGGAATCCCCTCATAATATGGAGTAAAACAGGCGTTATACGAGGGGCGTGAAATCGCGTAATATGAAATAGCGTTATAAGAGTACCGTATTATACGGGGAATTACTATAAGTTTTAGAAACGAAAAACAAGTTAAGAATTGCTTTTTATGTTTCATAACAGGAAAACATTTAAAATTGGCGATCCTTTCAGGAAATTCATTTGGGAAATAATGAAGATATTTTTATAGATAAACTTCAGAAATCACAATATTTCATACGCATGTATTTGCGATTCAAAATAAGCTCTGTTTGACCGTTTTATTTTTACACCTATCCATCTTTAAGATCCGACTTTACGAACTAAAATAAAATGAAAACATTTACTATCTTATTAACATGAAATGTCCATAAAGTTTAGAGCAATACGCAGTAAAAAGGATGGATATCAAACTTTGTTTACGTGGAAATGGTAATTCAAAAGTTACAAGTAATGCCATTTTCTTAGATGACATTCAAGTAATGAATTAACATAAAAGCTGTTTTAAAACGTTGCTTCCACTTAAGTTTCTTAATGGTTTTCTAATCACGAAAATATTTGAAATTTGCTGGAAATTTTTCTGCTTCGATGTGAAATGGGAGCATGAATCATTCGAATATTTTTAAATGTTAAAATTACCATAATGAATTTGATTTGAGCAAAAAGTTTAAGACACTATAAAGACATTTTTTATTAAGATTTAAACGTTAAAGGAATTCAACCTCGCTTTGAGGGTAAATTTACGAATGAAACAAAACACATTTGAGTAAGAATGCTTTAGTAAAACTTCATTTTGATTTTTATGAATTTGTTTTTCCTTGATTAAAAATAGCTACAAGATATTTTATAAAATAGTCTGTTTTAAAATTTTTTGCTTAACACATGATAAAAGATAGTTATAAATGTAGAACAACGAATCATCAAAATATTACAAAGTTTACGAGATTTAGATTGAAAATCTTAGCAATTATTCTTGGAGATGTGAAATGTAAGAATATGGAAATCGTGGTATAATTCGTTTGTGAACTATAACAGTAACAAAATCTTTGAAAAACCAATATCAGATTATAATCATGACATCATCTTTTAAAGGGGGAAAAACCTTTAAAAAAGTAGAATTTTAAGTATTGATGATAATAACTATTATTGTTAGTAA
Organism: Latrodectus elegans; assembly: GCA_030067965.1. Taxonomy (NCBI): domain Eukaryota; kingdom Metazoa; phylum Arthropoda; class Arachnida; order Araneae; family Theridiidae; genus Latrodectus; species Latrodectus elegans. The sequence goes on from CM057815.1 coordinate 31,361,006, forward strand.
TGTGTGAGTATGTGTTTTCTCCCAATTGAAATTTGATAGATTGAAGCGAATATGCCCCTGAAAAAAACGTAACTATTTAGATCCATTAAAATAACAATTAATTTGCGAAAACATTTAAAACAAGAAATTTTTTAAATAAATCTCTATTATTTTCTCCTGTTTTTCAATATAATATTATTTTCAATGAAGGTATGTAGAAAATTCCATTTTTTATATTATGAAATTACTGTTAGTTGTTATTTATGAAACTTGGACAAGCCAAACTCACTATGCCATTATTTATGCGAATTTTAGTCAGTATTTTTCGTTTAACCAGAGCACTAAGAAAGTAAAAGAACGACTTTGCTCTAAACTCCTCCGATAGATGGCACCACTAGAGGATGCACTCCCTCAATTTTGACATTGATCTGTAGAAAGAGAAAATTCTTCCAGACCTCAACGATCAACCATAGTACTTTAATTTTCCACAATCTTAACGAGAACGTATATTGATGGTATTCGGAGGGTCTTCGGAGTCATAGGGAATTGAATCCTGCCCTTCCCGAAGGAGGGCTGATGCTCTAAGGCTACTACGGTCCCTTGCAAGTAGTTTCTGAAATTTAATATTTCATACCCCAAAAAGGAAAATCTATACCATACACATGATAAATATTTATAATATCTTAAATAATATGATAAACTAAATTCCTTATAATTTCCGATATTAAATCACAAAGAATTCAAAATAATATTTTAGCTATGCTTCACCACAACACCCAGCACATTTTAAGAAATAAATAAGCTTATTCAGGAGGAAAGTTGAACAGATTTTGTAAACTTATGAAGTATCTATAAATGCAAAAATTTAGTTACCAGATAAACAATTAGTGTAATGTACTACAGAGTATTAATTATTTGGTACTTCATAAGAAGAGTCGAATAAGCTATAAGAATAATATTGTTGTTGGATGAAGAGTGGTTTTCAGCTTTGGCACATTCAAATCACGCTCAAATTTTCAAAGTATAGCTTTCTGATCACTCATTTATACAGAAGTTTTCGTCAATATTCAAGCAGGGAACCTAGATTCACAAGACTAACAATCTCATGTCATAAAAGTATTCAACAGTTCGGAACTAAAATGTAGTCTCAAATTAAAGAAAATATATTTAAGGATTTTGTGGTATTAATTAAACACTATGGTTCTATAAATGTTCAATGTATCCAGATTTGGATTTCATGTTCTCAAATTTTTGGGATAGAATCAATTTTGTATATATGTCGAAACATAATTAGTTGTTCTAAATAATGACTTTTTTTAAAAACGTAAGGAAATTGAGAATAATCAAGATAAACAGAATAAAAAAATAGAGTTTTATAAATGCACGAATGAATAAACATAAAATTTCTTAAATTATATAGATATATGCTTTGGAAAACCTATTATTTATTATATGGTTTGAGAAAAAGTAATGACATTCACACTAAATACTAATAAAATAACTCTTTCGAAAAACATTTTATGTAGTTCGTTTACTTATAATCTAAAATATTTCTTATTTTGAAGTATATATAAAATAATTTTTTCTATTTTAAAATTAAATAAAGTACTTTTATCAATTTCTTTAAGTAAACAATCTTAATTGATTCTTCTTCTCTTAAGAACATGTTTAAAAAAGAAAAAACACATAAATTGTGTATTTAAAATATATAATTTATATATATATATATATATATATATATATATATATATATATATATATATATATATATATATATATATATATATATATATATATATATATATATATATATATATATATATATATATATATTATCATACTTTATACAAGTTCTGCATTTATTTATGAAAGATTTTTTATATTATATTTTCTCACTTATAATTACGCTATTGATTTCCCTCTAATTAGAAATTAATTACATTTTAAACTGAAGTCTTTGTTTTGCTTAAAATAAATCTAATTCTATTATGCGCGATTCACATAAAATTTTTTATAACTTTAAACAATGAGGATTAATTAATGCATTTCAAAAAATATAAAAAAAATATTTATTTTTCCATTACTTTTCTGATAGAAACCTCCAAATGAAGGTCGAATTCCTTTCGTTGTGCGGATGACAATAATTTTATTTTTCGTGTATTATTTCCTTTTTAAGATATGTTACTCAATATTTCCGAATGATGGCAGGTAGAAAAGTCGCAATAAAGTCTGAAACCGACATAACACAACACAGCTGACTATAGAAAATACAATTCTGCTTAAGTAATTTAACATTTTACAAATATTGTCATGGATAGAGAAGAGTGAAAATAATATTGCATAAATTTTAATTTTAATCAAAATAAAATTTAGAAATAGAAAAAAATGAATGGCCGACTTATTGCGAGGTTTCGTCGAAGTTTAAAAATGAAATTTTTAGATGGCTTAAATGCAAATTGGAAAAGGACCTTGCTTTTTTTTATGATAAAGAAACATTTCTTAATTTTTTTTTAAATTTTTTATTTATTTATTTATTTTTATTCGTTTTAACAATTCGTGGGTTCCAATCCCCCCTAGGGTTTGAACACTGCAGTGGTTCGAAGCCACAAATCCCGGTCTAATTAGCCCTTGAGTTCAGAAAATGATCGTTGAGTGACAAACAAACCTATTGTTTAAATTAGCGTTTGTTAAAATGGTAATTTATGCATCAATTGTACATTTTATCAATTTCCCTTCTCTCTCTCTCTCTCTCTCTCTCTTTGTATGAATTTCATATATCATAGTTTCACTTGATAGAAAACTACAACCAAAGGGATATTTTTGCACACAATTTATAGGTCTGAAAACTATATTCTTTAATTCTGCAAATTGTATAAAATGAAATTGAAATAATCACTCATTTAAAATTAGATTTTTTTATAAGATGTTATTTAAAATTTGTCACAAAAATGAGCAATCAAAACTTGTTCTTAAAAATTGTGCCGCGAAGCTGTGATAATAACTGCAGATAATCCAAGACAAAAATATTGGAAATTTTAAATGTAAATATCATAAATAAAATCTGCTTTTGTCAAATTATTTTTCTTCAAGCACTATTTAACTGTACCAATAGTTATTGATTATTAATTATTAACATTAATTGATTAATTAACATTAATTAATTATTAATTGATTATTAACAATACCAATAGTTATTTTTTCGTTATTCACATATCTCAAGGGACAGTTTGATAAAACAAAGACATTATAAGTTTTATTATATTTTCATTTCAACATTTTATTAAATTTACCATCATTATTATTGTAATTTTTCCATTTCTTAACCAAATGGCCTCTTGTCTTTACTACGGATACTCACACTAGGTGGATTGGTTAAGATCAACTGTCGAAGTCTTAAATAATAAAAGAATTATTTATATCCTCTTCTTATATATGCAAGTACTACTAGCACAAGTTAAGAATAGAAATAGCAAGTATTTGGAATAGAAATAGCAAGCACAAGAATAGAAATAGCAAGTATTTGGGTCATACAATCATCATAACTACAAGTTCACAATAATGCTTGGCTCTGTTGGTTCACATTACCGGGTAGAACAGTATTTATAGAAATACTTTAAAATTCTAAATGGAGATATTGTGAAAGTTTTGGAAGAGGCATCAATCGAGAATATGTGGATTCCGTGTTAAAAACTCTAAAATAAACCATAGCGCTTCAATTATATTAAGGTTGAATAACTAGGCGGACCAGGTTTAATTTCGTGTTCATCAAACCATGACTTGACAAAACCCGCTGATGAACTATCATCCTGGAAAACTCCATCTCCAACAGGAAGCAAAGTTTTCGTCAAAGAGTAAATCTGATCAGCTGAAATTTCTCTATATTTCTCCTCAATAATCCTTATTCTCACGTCCTATGACTGGTCCAGCAGAAAACTAAGACGTGGCTTCCCATATCATGACAAACCTATCTTTTTCTTGATATTTGTAAAAAGGGGAACATGATCATAGGTTTTTGTAGGTGTCCTCTAAACGTACATCCGTCCGGTTGTATGGAAAAGCGTTGTTGTGTCGCTCTAACATGTTTCCCTGTACCTAGCTCTGAGTTGGGCACTACCAATTAAATGGACAGCCAGATAGGAGTTCTCGTAATTTAGAAAAAGGTGCCAAACAAAAACTCCTAATAATTAGCTGCCTTCGCCAGAAGTATCCTTTCTCATAGAGAGCATTTTTAGCATGCCTTAGCAGCCATTAAAGAGAATATGACGGATATTTGGTTGTGTCAAGATGCGAACTCACTATCTTTCAGCAACGAGAATTAATGCCCTTAGCAATTAGACCCAGCGGCTCTTATGGAAAAGTGTGAAAGATAATTCGTCAAACCAAATTATTTTGTTCAACATTTGAAATCGGTTAGTGGATATCTTAAACTCTGGAAACAATTCTAATGCATTTTAATATCCACCTCGTATTGCTTTCCTAGTAAACGTATAGATAGTAGACCATATTATCATGTCGCAAGGAAGAAACCCAGAAATATCTCAACCGGATTGACGTGCATTCTTAAGGCAGAAGGCGACTTCCGTTTCCCATTGTTCAACAGACTAGGATCTAAATCATGATCTTCGGGTCCAAAGAGTTGTGTCATACCATGGTAAGTCCTATTTTCTTGAACTTATCACTTGATTAAGTTTTTCAAGTATGATACACTGTACAAAATGTTTGCATTCGCATCCTTGACAAGTGACTTGGAATTGCTGCACTGCCGTAAATGGTGGGTTTAAGAAAGTAGTTGAAATCATTGTCACTGGAGAATCCAAATGGTGATTGGACTGTACGGTCACTTTTGCTGCAGTTGTTCGTTTTTTAGACATTACAATCCATTTCAACACTTATCGGCACCTTTCACTGAGCTTCTACGTCCCTCCACTGTTTTGCCTTGCAGCTTTTTGTGCATGCTGTTATGACTGTAGACAGTAGACACTAAAATTGCAACGCTTCGGTAACATTTAATTTAACTAGATGGATTCGTTCTTACAATTTGCCCTTTTACAAAATCTAAGAGGACCAACATTTTTCACTTTTGAAAAACATTCAAGAAAAACTGAATTTTTATAAAAAGCTACCACAGACTACCATATTTCTATTTCTATTTATAAAAATTGGCAGATGCTATTATATTTTAATTCTTATGAAGTACATTAAAAATGTTTTATATTCATAGGTACATTATATATATATTTTGATAACTACCTGTATACATACAGGATTCTTGAAATTCAAAAATATATAAATTTTGAACGTTCTAGTACTTTTTTTATCGATGGTTTTTTTTTCTCTAAAGCATTCCTAGTTGATTTTTTTTTGGTTTGTACCAGATAGGCCAACAATATGTGGTGCGTTGCTCCACTTTTTCACACTGAAACATATTTGGTGTGGAGTCCGACTGCTTCAGTACACACGCCATAGGGACCTCTGTTTATAGAGTAGGCAACTATTCACACCTCATTCATACACAGAAAGGACAAAGACAGGATAGATAGAGAGAGAAAGTACATCCATGCCCGAACCAGGATTCGAACCCAGGACCTCCCTAGCCGTAGTCAGGCACTCTGACCACTAGACAGGGCGGTCGGCATTCCCAATTGATAAATAATACAAAAAAATAGTTATCTTTCTTTAAACAAAATCGACAAAAATTTGTTTCTTTTGTTAAAATACGAATAATAGGCCTTGGCATTTACATTCAACAAGTTTTCTCATCATGTATAAATCATTACACAATAATTCACTAAGATGATTTTATGAAACGACACAAGTAGTGGCGAATGTGATCAGTTCGCAAGAAAAATAGCCAATATTTCCAAGCCGTTTGTTTTGAAAGTGCAATATATTTTGCTGTATTAAAACAAAAAGGTATCGAATATTCTAATTCCAGACAAAAATTACTTTTTAGTGCCTTTTAATTTTTAATATTATATTTTAAGTTAATTCCTAAAGCTAAAAATACATGCAAAATGATTTACTAACTCAAAAAAAAGTTTTTCATGGTTTATTTCTTTGAATCTGTAGTTTTTTAACATTTGATTGCTTTTAATATTTATTTAATGTCGTTGTTAAATTACTTCATTTATTACAGAAAAAAGATGTCTTTTATGACGGATTTTTAGTATCAGTTAGTTCGAATATCAAATATATTTTGTTACGCTGAAAATATTTGTTGTATAACAAAGGATTGCTTTCATTTTAGCAATTCGTTTCGAGTATGATCGATTGAATCTAATACAACTAAATGTTCTGAACGTCTAAAGTTTATTCTATGAGCGCTTATAAAATTGAAATATTATTGTGGCGTTACGAATTGGTTGCGTGTTATTCTTGATTCATTAATAACTATTTATATGCCTTTAATATTTTATTCTAACAATAACAATTAACAAATAACAATTTTTCATGCTTACATTCATAAAATCATTTCCACACCACAATACAGAGTGGTGCCAATGCGGCCTTCATACGACCGCATCCTAATATCAACTGAACTAGATTCCCTATCGGATAGGGAAGACGCGCTTCTCTTTCCCTTTTAGGGATTCACTGTGGCTGAGTTGCCACAATTATTATTCCTTCTATTTTGCAATTATTTAACAATGAGTTTAAGTATTATAAACTTTTCTGCATTTTCTCTTCTTAAAATGCCATATATAATTTATATATAAAAAAAAACAAGATTTTTGGATATCTTAGGAAAAACAAACTTGCTGTATCAAATTATTCAAAATAGAAAAAATGTATTTAAATTATATAATATTAATTTATGTATTCAGCAAATTTTTTAGATGAAACACAAATTTTGAGAGCATTTTATATAAGATATATAGGTAAGATTCAGAAGCTAATATATATATATATATATATATATATATATATATATATATATATATATATATATATATATATATATATATATATATATATATATATACATATATATATATTATTTTATATATATTTATATTATATATATATATATTTATATATATATATATATATATATATATATATATATATATATATATATATATATATATATATATATATATATATTATTGGAGTATTAAATTCTCAAAGAAATGGTGTAAGATTTCTAGCACTTATAATTCTAAAATAATTTTTTTTAATTTTAAAATTATTTATTAGATTGTTTTATATCTGCTTAATTGTTGAGCATCCATTTATACATTCTGTTTGTATATCCACATGTTCTTCTTAAACTGATTTTTCATACAAAAGAAAATATTATTTAAAGAGCATTAGCATTATATGCAAAATACTAGAGTTATTATTCCATTTCTTAATTAAGTTTTCAAAGCTAAGAATTAACAATTCCTCTTGACTAAAACTAGGTTAAATATTATAAAAATAATAAAAAAATAATTATTAATCGAAATTTTGCAAAACTGGCAACATAATGTATGAAATTCCTAGTTGATACCAAGCTTAGAGAATGTTCTAAATGACAAAATATTCAATGTAGTGAAACTAATTCAAATTTTAGTATGCATAAAGCGTCTCAACTGGACGGCAAAAAAAATCCTGCTGTTATCCATCGGTAAAATAGGTCGTAATTTTGGGTGACCAGTTCGTTTTCTCTTCAGTTAATTCTCTATCCCCTCTTACGTTCCTAAGTGTTCTCACACACACAAAAGAAAACAATGGGTATTTTTACCTGCCAAAAGCAATCTAATTATTTTTTATCATCGCCAACTTTCTCAGCTTATTCTTCTTGGGCTCAGGGAAAGGCCTGTAGTTTGAGTGACCTCTGCTCGAACCTTTGGGGCAAATGTTCGCAGGTGGAAAACAATGCTCCTCGACCACACCTCGACAACAACATAATCTCGAACACCCTCAACTCCAGTATTAAGTCGTCACAGATGATTCGAAATCTTTGAGGATCTTAACATTGATAACTGGAGATAGTTATTATCGAATGGATGTCGGATTCTATTGAAATTAATGATAGGGTGAGGCGAAGAGCCAACCTTATCTCTACGCTCTGTGCATATGCTAATGAGTTGTCAACAGCTGGTAATCATTTCTGTTTCAGTGTTTATCCACTCATCGAAGGATTTTTTTTTTTCACAGGATGAAGAATGGTTAATGAACATGACTTTATTTTAGTTATATCAGAGTAAAGTATAAGTGGTTTTATAAGCCAATAGGAAATTTGTATAATTTGATATTTAGATGCAAATCAGAAATGTTAAATTTTTTTTTAAGATTGATGAAAATTTACGATAAGTATAATTCTAATTTTTATAAAGACAAAAAATATTTGCTGTGGAATTTAAATATTAATAAAAGCTTCCTCCCAATAGTTTTCTTAAATAATAAAAATCAAGCAGAGGCGGATCACGCTTATTTTCCGAAGATTACTCTTAATGGTCCTATTTAAATTGGAGTGGGATAGTTGTGGTACTACTTAAAACTTACAATTTTATATCTAGCACACTCATACAGAATACAATCAAATTCTCTAAAAATAAAATTTTAAATTAATGTATTTTTAAGAAAAAGAATTTTTAAGGAAATAAAACTATTCAATGGTAAAAAATAAATTATCAAGTAGAAACATTTGAAAAAGTGAATGTCTATATTTATAAAACAAAGATTTATCAAATAATATTATGAATTACGGTAAAAATTGTTAAATATTATTAAATATGAAATTAAATAATTTAAGCATACAATTACAGGATTTAATTATAAATTAACTATAAAAGTTATGGAAATTTATTTTAGATGATTTCTTAAAAAGATAAAAAATTATAGTAAATGTCAAAAACAAGTATTGCCTTCGCTTAAAAAATTGGATATGAAATATTTCATGCATATATTATGTATTTACAAATGTTTATGTATTTAAGGTATGCAGTTTATGTATTTAATTTATGTATTTACAAGTGTTTTTTTATTAATTACTAAAATTAGTTATTCTCTATGTCCTATATAAACGAACTATTATATTTTATTAATATGATTATCTCTCTGTACAAATAAAAAATATAACTTTTTTTTTTTTTAAGAAGAAGAAAAACGTTTTCTAAATTGCTTAATCCAGTCATATATTTATATATCCAAAAGGCTCAGATATTTACTTAAAGATGCATTTAAAATAAGTTACTGGAAATTAATAAGCATTCCTTAAAATGCGGATAATTCAATATAATTTTTATTTAACTACAAAGTTTATGCAAATTAAAAAAGTTAAAAATAGAATATTCGATTTGATATTAATGCGCAAGTAAAATCAGTTACATTTGATGTTATAGAATAACAACTTAAGCATAAATGTATGGAACAACTTCAACCTTTAAGAAACTCTGATTCAAAGAATTATTAATTTTTCTACATGGAAACGTTTATAATAAGATTTAGAAATCTGATGTAAATAATAAGAAAAAAGTAGTTTATTTATTAGTAATAAAGACAACAATACACAGTAGAAAATAAAGTTTCTTTATTTTATTTTCTAAATATGGGTTTAAATCCTATAAAAGCATAAATCTGATCAGATTTAATAATTATTATTAATAATAACAAAACAGCGTATTTTATATCAAATAAATTATCATATTTTGAAGTAATTTAATATTTCTATATTTAAAAAAATTATTTTTCAATTACAACATTTACAAGGCTTAAGGAATTTCTGTTATTACCTCTTTGGTAATATCGACAACATAAGAGATAACTCAACAGTGGGAAATAACGCAAGATTTCGAAACATTTCGAAATCTTTTTTGATGCACTAATTAGCTGCTTAAGAGTTAAAAAAAAAATAAATAAAAATACTCCTCGCAGTTTTAATTTAGCCATTAAAGGAACAAGAATGGCATGCTGATTTACGGTTATGCAATGGAAAACAGTTAAGAACGACTTCCTCAAAAACGGCGGAAACCGAGGGTTATGTAGGCCATCCCTAATGCAACCCCAAGGTAGCTAGAATCCTCCTGTATCCTAGACTTGGGTTAACTAAAAAGAGCAAAAGGTTAAGTTGGAGCTTAAATATGTCAATGAATAAATAACACAAACGGGAAAAAGGGAATTAAACAGGAAATTTGTGGCAACTGTTTCCGTTCAAAGAAATCAATTGAATGGAATTTTTATTTGAAGGTTTTTTTCGATTAATTTTTCATGAAGCAGAAATTCTTCATTTCTTTGTTAATTATTAAGAAAAATGTTGCTTAATAGGTTTCAGGACTTTGATTGATCACGAAATCTTGATTAATCGTTTTTAAAATTTCCATTTTGACTTAAGAACGTGCTTTATGGGATATATATGCGATTTTATGTTAATATATGGAATAACTTAACATCCACTCAAATGTACTTATTACCCCATTGGAATAAATAAGAAAAAACTCATTATAAATAAATAAAATTCCTTTAAAAATTATGATAAAATATGCATTACTATTTTAAGGTTATATTTCAAATTCTTTATTTTAAAATAATGAATATTAATTTTAAAATTTATTAACTTATAGTTTATATCAATACATACTATTTATACAACATCTAATATAATTTAAAAACAAACAAAAATATTTCCAAAATATTATGGTAATAGTTAATAATTTGCTTTCTGATAGTTTATTGTTAAATGAGATTTAACATTATAAAGTATATTTTCAACGATGCCACTTAGTATAACGTAACTTACAATTTAATAATATAAAAATAAAAAAATTGTGACAAAATATACAAACATTCAGCTGTAACCTATATAGAATTATAATTTTTAATTATGTTTTGGAAGGTAGGCGGATATCTTTCTTTTATGTTATATTAAAAATATGTTAATTAGAAAAAACTTAAAAAATTATTATGGCCTTGGTCCTTCGTAAAACTAAATTACGAATTCCTCATGATGAAAGTAATATTTCTGAGACAGCAGCTGATTATGATAGCTGATTAAGATTAGCAGCTGATTAAGATTAGCAGTTGATTAAGATTCTATTATGATTTATTTAAAGACAATCGCACTGCTAGTGCATTCAGCTCAAATTTACTCTTTGTTGAGAGAAATGAAAGTTTTCAAAGAATTGTACCAGCTTCGGTGTAGACTTCGTTACTCACCCAAGGCTCAAAAGTTATAACATTTTCTCTACAATCATCACCTGAAACTACTGAATATCCCGAGCGTGGCGAGACTAATAAAACAAGATGTATTCCTTTAATCTGGTTCTGTTTGCTCATGACAATTACTTTGAGATTGAATTTGGAAAGTTATCACTGTTTTGTTTTCTTAAAAAAAGTTTGAAAGGATTTTGCCTCAATTAATTTTAATGAAGTAGTAAAGAATGTTCAAATCAGTATAACGAAAAATTAAGAAGGAATGTGTGTGTGTGTGTGTGTGTGTGTGTGTGTGTGTGTGTGTGTGTGTGTGTGTGTGTGTGTGTGTGTGTGTGTGTGTGTGTGTGTGTGTGTGTGTGTTTAATTAAATACCATTATTATCTATTTTATGCCGACCGATGGCTGAGTGGTTAGCGTTCCTGACTCCTGAGCTGTTGGTCCCGGGTTCGAATCTTGGTTCGGACATGGATGTACTTTCTTTCTCTGTTCTTTTTTCTGAGATGATGTATGAATGTGGCCCACCCTATAAACGGGTTTGTGGTGGTATGGTGTGGGCAACTCTACTCGCCTCTGTGACTTGGTTCACAGGTGGCCGCTGGGTAACGACAAACGAGTAGGAGTTTCTGGCCTTGTTGTGGCATAGAATTCGTCACTCAAGTGCCCACCGTTGGGGAAAAGATCTCTATTTTATTCGAATTCAAGATTTAAAGTCACTAATCCTAAAGTATTCTGTGGTTTAGGGTCAAGCCAGCTATCTTCGGGTAAAAATAACTAACCTATAAGTTTTTTTTTTCTTTTGAAGTCTCATTGATTATAGTTGTTTTAGAGAAAGATAAATATAATAATTATTTTCAAACTTTCGTCTTATCCTACAACAAACCACGCATCAAAGAAATTTTCGATTTAAAATCACATTTAGTTGTTCTATTAATTTTTAAGAAAACCGCTTCACTACGTAGATAAATTCAAATCCATGAACATGATAAGAATTCAGGGCATTTAGCCAGAAAAAAACTCCCCTGAATTACCAACCGATCGCAATTAAATACGATAGAGTCATAAAAGAACAGCACATATCACCTGTTGTCCTCTAAACTATTATATGTTTCTCATTGAAGTTTGGTATCGCTGAAATAAATTTTAAGAGGCATTTTGGCTTCAGTAAGTAGTTAAAACACCCACTTACAATTACAAAATACTGCCAATTTCTTTAAAGTCAATGTGAATGGCTTTTCTTTATCAGGAGTAAAAACTGAGTTTCCTCAGTAAATTTCTCGCCAAGCAAGTCTTTCACAATTTAACTTTGTCTTCGACAAAGGTCTCTGTGGTGGTGGAATTAACATAAACTAAACGTATCTAATGTTAATTTCACACACAGTCTCTCTCTCTCTCTCTCTCTCTTTAAGTATAAATCTAGAATAAACAATTAATGCTGAATATAAGCATACTCATTTTGTAGTGACATTGAATTTTTTATCAGGATCGAAACTTTTTAATAAAAAGCTTAAAGAAAATATGTCATTTCGGAGCAAAAGAAAATTATTTATTTTTTACCCATCTACAAAAGTAATTTTGTGAGTACCTTTAGTAGAAATATTTATATTAAATTCCCTATTAAGCAATAAAATTTGCAAAAATTAAACATTTGAAAATATTTATACTTTCGATAAGCATTTAAAATATGTTCTTCTTTACAACTCAGTAAAATAGCATAATGAAAGCCATACTATCAAATATAAGTCTTCAAAAGTCGACATTAGAAGGAATTATTTTTTAGATATATCCTTCTGTACATACTTTGAATATTTGTAGTTTCAATAAAAAATTTTTATTCCATATAAAATTCAAACTTATGTGATTTTATATTAAAATTGAAACCAATTACATCAGACAAATAGCGAAGTACGTAATAAAATAGTAAAATATCTCGTTGTAATTTGCATAAAGTCATTTCAAAGTGATCAAAATCATCAAAACTATCTCTATTTGTCTATTGCAGTGGGGAGGCGTTATTGAATGTTACAGTTCCTCAGCTTTTATTTGAATTTCAATCTTTCACCTGAAGTTAAATTTCGTGGATTAGTTTCCATAGAATTCTATTCGAGAGTTCATTGCAGGATAATGGTAAGATACCACATTCTTCAATTCAATTGGCGCAATTCTTTAACAACAAGAAATTGATGTTGGGTACCAGCTTTCTGCATCTATGTCTATCGATGAAAAATTTTGAAATTTTTCTGAACATCTCCCCTTGCGGCAAGTGAATGTTCACAACTGTAAAAAGTGATCAAGGAATGCAAATATACATGCATGCTTAAAAAAGGACTCACAATAGCTTCAAGTTATCAGGCCATACACTATGAGATGTCAAAGGTTTCAGAGAGAGAGAGAAAGGTTTGCAAAATATCGGATGTTTGCGTGTAGCTTATACCTGTGAGCAAAAAATAAATTCATTTAACGTTCTGAAGAAAGCTGAAAAATTGGAAACTGAATCAAGGATTAACTCTTCTACTCGCTAATGAGTCCCGGTTCAAAATATTTTTTGATTTTCTATTTTCTTTTAAATCTGAAGAACCTTCACTTGTTACCTGACCTTAGTCCAAAAAGTCGACCATGATGTCAATATAATTTCATGAACTGATCAGTTACCATACTGATAGCCATACATACCCTAATTTCTTTTGAAAACACATCATGATTAATCTTAAGATAAGATCTTGGAGCAATTTTTTTATTTTTTTCAGGTGCTGTTGGCCCTGATTTCATTTTAATAGATTACAATATGTGTTACTTCAGACTCATTTTGTCAATAATATTCTAAAAAGTCAGAAAACTCGCCGGAAGGTAAACTTTCTAGATCTTAAAACTAAAACTTTGGACACTTTGGGATTATTTGTCATAAAACACAATAGCTACCTCTATAATATTAAATCATAGATCCTAATATATATCTATATATTTACTAAATGAAACTATATTATCTTTTACTAAATATTTCTTCAATTTATAAACCATTCTACACCGATGATGGTCACATACGTTCATATGTATATATATTGTAATTAATAAATATATTTTTTAGTATTGGAAAATCAAATTTCATGAAAATCTATTCATTAGTTTTCAACACAATTTATCATATGTTAAAATTTTTTAAATTATCAGAATATTATGAAATATGATTAAAAGTCAAATTTTGGTCAAAGCCCATGTTTTTTTTCAATTAATTTTGAATTTGAACTTGTAATAGGAAAAAAGAATGCTAATTATTATATTTCATGGTTAAATTATTACCGCCTAAATGTATACTGTAATTTAATAGGATTCCTATATAAATAATTAAAGACTGTATTTAAAATTTTTAGTATGTTCATCTGTCCAACCATTACAAATCAGTTTGAAGAATATTGAAATAATCCATAGTTTAGCAATTATCATCGTAAGCAATTTGCGTTTAATATGGAATAGAAAAAAAGAAATATGTTGATTAATAAAAAAGTTTGCTCTCAATTCCTTATTTCTTTAATAAATTTAATAATATAGTTATGAAGAATCAATGTTGTTCATCAATTACCAATTGCTTTCCGTGAAATATTATTCTTGAAAACTTAAATGTGTTCTCTCGTTCACTGCAATTAATTTCAAATGATGATCATTAATACTTAATAACTTTTCCTAATAAGATTACTTTTATATCCATGATGTAAGCAGAAAATTCTAAGCTTAGTGAAAAATTATCCTATCTGGAAATGTTAAAACTCATAACCCACTTCGATAAAAGATTTCGCGTAGTAAACATGAAAATAATATAGTTCCTTGAGATAAATATAAATTTATTATTTTTAATTGCTCTAATTTTGACTAATTAGCACTTATAGAAAAGTTAAATCTCTTTTCTTGTTCTATAGCAATTGATATTGTTTGCACCAATCAGTGTTCTATTGTATCTAACACGAAGAATTCAATATTTCCGAGAAAACACTTTCGTAACCTTTACTCAATAATGCCTCAATAATGATATTCTCAAGGAACAATCTGAAAATGACACCGTGATGTGTCCAATATTGAAATAATTCACCTCAAATTGATGCAATTTATTATTGTTTGGTGTTTTTTTTTAAACAAGCGCTTGTAATACCTTTCCTAGGCATACAAATAATAAATCATGTCAATCAATATAAATTCCAGCGTTATAGCCATTTCTTCTGCTTGTTCCCAAGGTCTTCTCACAAGGTAATGTTATTCCATCATAATTCTATAATAAAAGCTCCACTAGTATTCAGAGAAAATATAACCACCTGAATTGTGGCAAGGGAATGATTGGTAATTTTAAAGTTATGCCACCATAAAACAATGATGCAGGCTTCCCAAATAACAAAGGCAAGCAAATTGGAAAAAAGAATCTCAGAAATTGAGTCCCAAACTGGAAGAAAGCACCACGCGCGTGTTCTTAGCCACTGGAAAAGTGAATACCGCATAATGGATTCCATTGTTCGGTGAAAGTTCTTTTTACGATCATCGAACCATTTTGTCCTTGTAAACAGAAACAGGCATAAATTTTGGGAACTTGAGTTACCAGCGGGAGGTCCGTGAACTTTTTTCTTAGCTGAGATGCTTTGTTAGTAATTCCGTCATATTCAGCTCTGATGATCGAATTTGTTTATATTTTAGAAAATCACGCAAGATTTCGAGAAACATTTCCTTACAGTCGTTGAGTTAGACTTCCATTTCTTGCATTTCAATCAAGTATCGTTTCCTCAGAAATGTCTGCATATTTGACTGATATCTATTGCATATATTTGCATGCTCATTTAGTTACACTTTAGATTGCTTGAGAAAGTTGAAGATCCATCAAATTACATTCGATGACTATTAAGTATAAGTGAATACGTAGCTTTTTATACAATCTAAAAAATCCAAGATATTATAATTTCCTCATTACTTGAATTTTTAGCAACTTTTCTCCCTTCACATTTAGTTTATTTATATTTCTCTGTAAATTGCGTTCGTTTCGTTAAACTCTTAAGTGCTAAAAATATGATGAAAACAATTGTAGGTGTGAGAGAATTTAAAATACCATTATGAATACATGCACTATAAATAAATTAAAAATATAAATTTAAATAAATGATAGCAAATTTTTGGCTTCCAATTGAATTATTTTCTGTATCAACATAATCTTTGAAATTTAAAGTGCTGATACAGCTTATTAAATATAGAATAAATATTAAATTATAATATTATATCTTATTATATATATATATATATATATATATATATATATATATATATATATATATATATATATATATATATATATATATATATATATATATATATATATATATATATATATATAGATAGATAGATATAGATATATATATACATATATTTATACATTAACATAAAAACTTATGAATACGAATTTCCTTTGAATAGAGTTGTTAATCTCTTTTACATATTACAGACTTTATTTTACTTAATTCAAGTTATGTCAGATAATTAAATTTTAGTTATATTCTCAAAAAGTCTTATATTAATATTACGATATGCCATAAATATAAGCAATGGATTTAAAGAAATTACGCATTTTGATTTACCAATAATTAGCATCAAAAGAATTAAGAGTCTCAGCAGAAAAACAGACAAAGAAACTATAGTAAAAAAATATATTTATGTCATCAAAACTAAAAAAAAATGAGTAAATATGAAAAAAATATAATTTTAAAAGTGCTTCTTTTTTCGCTGTTTCAATGTGAAATTTGACTGTTGATATTTTGTTTTGATAAAAAGTGTATGATTTAAAATTATCGCAAAGATGTGTCTTACCTGAATGAATGATTTGAATGAAGTCCTAAGAAAATCCTAAAAAATATTCTAAAAAATATCCCAGATAATATTCTAAATAATATTCAGATATTACAGTTTTTAGAATATTTTTTAGGATTTTCTTAGGACTGCCACTCAGGGAATTTTATTTTACTCGATCTCCGAGGGATTTTTCAGCACATCAAGGGATGAAATTTATGGCAACTTAACTTATGAACATCCATTGCTTGTGCCTTCATCAACCGTATTAGTTGTCGTGATTTAGGAACAGAGGTCAAGAAAGAAAAGACCTCAGACTTTGCTTGAAACTTCCAGAAGTATCATTTCGCATGAAAAAACATTCCAACCAGGAGCTATTTTCTCGTACTTGCCCGATGCCACCGTCAGAGGACATTTTTCTTTTAGAACAAGAAAGAACTTAGCACTTCCAGTAATAAGAACAATACCCTACCAAACCAGGACAGCGTGGTCAGTTATATTCATATTTTAAAGAGAAATGTATTAGTTAAAAATTGAAAGTTCTAATGGTTGTTATTTGAATGACACGGAGTATCATTTTAAAGTTTTTAAATTGATCTTTAAAAAATAAACAATGTGAATGGTTAAGATATTGTCATTTACTTGCAAACGCACCAGATAATTCTAGATGTTAACATGTCTTCGAAATAAACTAGGCAATACTACTCAAGTTGCGGCAAATACTGTTTCTCAAGATAAAAAACACCAAGTGTTGAGTATTACGTGAAACAAATCAAAATAGAGCTTATTACTAAGATCGATCTCTATATACATAAGTCACTAATATCCATAATATTGACATCTAGACACCATGCAGTTCGAAGAAAGTAAACAGCTGAACATGTTAAGTGATTGGAATGAAATGCAGTTGATGGAAAAGTTCCATTTGAGTTTGGAGTTAAACACAAAACAGGTTTTAGTATGATGAAAAAGGGACATTTTAAATAACATTAGATTTTCGGTTTGGTAATATCACTTTGCAAAAGAAAGGAATTGATATTATGGGTTAAAATCATCATAAGTGAATGTGCAAACCTCGACATTATTCGGAATGATAATTTGACGGCTCAGAGGCATGAGAGTGAGATGATTAAATCACATACTGTTCTTTGAAACTGTCAAAGGATCTTTTTATCTAGCAATTGATAATGCTAAACAGTATACATATCGTCTCATAGAGAATTAGCTTGAAGCCAGATGAATACAGCAAATGGTGTCAGGTTTCTCTCTTAATCTAAATATTATCAAGTTTATTTAGGCCATACTAATATTTGATTTCATCACAGGGATTTGGAGATTGCATTCTACTATAAATGTAAGACTTCTCCAAAATTTTATAACCTTATATTGCTATTAAAAAAGTGGGCTGCGGTCCTAGGAGATACAGTTATTGTCATAGGAGATTCAGTTATTGTCCTAAGGGGTCTAAGGGGTACAGTTGTTGTCCTAAATAATACAGTTAATCTTAAATACCTCCCATTTTTTCCGAACATTACGATTTAAATCCGTTGCATGATTCCAAATTGTTGCCCTGAAATATTTTTATATTTTCTACTGTTTTGAAGAAAAAAAGTTCCCATAAAATGTTTTTGCATCCGCTTAAGGTATATTTTTAAACTATCTAAGATCTATTTTATCTCCTTGCAGGGCAATCAAGGCAAGGTTTTCTTCCTCTTTTTTCTATTTTTGGCAACAATTTTTTGGCACATTTTAAATTCTGTGTTTCTCACTCTCTTAATAAATTCATGTAGGATTTTCGAAATTATTTTTTATTTATTTTTCATTTTTATCACATTTTAAATTTTGTGCCAAATTAGAACTTTTAACATTATTATTCAACATTATAATATTTTTTTATTGTTTTTAATTCAGGGTTAAGGATTCAAGACATTTTTATGTTCGCGTTTATATTCTAAATAATTTTGGATTTTTGAATGCAATTAATAGCAACATAAAATATCAAAATATATCATGAGCAATAAAACATTTATTACTATTTTTAAATCATTTCCAATAAATTTAATAAATAAAAAAATTATTATTTATATTTACCATTTTTCAAAAACTTCAGTCCATATCCTTCTTAAATTTTAATTTTTGTGACATTATATGCTATGTATATTTAAATAGATGCAAAAATTTTGTAAATTCGGTCTTTTCGCTATTTTCAATGTTTATTTGAATACTTTTTTACATAACTAACATTAGGTACTGCAGAGTATATTAAACGTAATATATATATACATACATACATACATACATATATATATATATATATATATGTATGTATATAAGTTAGATCTTTATATATACATGCATATATATATATATATATATATATATATATATATATATATAAGTATATACATGCATATATATATATATATATATATATATATATATATATATATATATATATATATATATATATATATATATATATATATATATATATATATATATATATATATATATATATATATATATAAAGATCTAACTTTAATAAATTAGATTTACAAAATGAATGTATTTTAAATTTAACAAGTTAAATGTAAATGTACCAACTGTACTCAAATCTGAGCTTTCATAAAGAACAAAAATTAAACATTTTTCTCAAATATTTTGGTTATTCTGTATAAAAATTTTATAACAATATTTATTAATATTGATCCCGATCAAACGGTTTCACAAAGCAAAAGAAGTAGGAAATATGGCTTCTGTTCACCACCATGGACTGGAAAATTATATATATATATATATATATATATATATATATATATATATATATATATATATATATATATATATATATATATATATATTTATATATATATATATATATATATATATATATATATATATATATATATATCAGACAGAATAACTTTCTTTTACTTTGATTCTTCAGTCAATTCTTTATCAAAAAATAATGCTTTATTGTTAATATTCTTTTGATTATCATTATCTACGAGTAAATAAGCTTGTCTGATAGAATAACGTTCCCATATTAAATATCTAAAGTTTTAGAAGCATATGCTGTCTTGGATTCAGCCGAAAGAAAGTAAAAAAATAATTTTCTTTTTTTACATAATTTATTATCCTGTAATTATGAAATCCTTTGCAACTTCTCATTGATTGAATAATTCTTTCCTAATCTTAACGTATTTCTGATGCTCAGATTATTATCGTTGCTTTACAATTACAGTATGAACCGTTAAAATTCAGAAAGCTAATGTCCAACCTAAATGAATAAAGAAATATTCAAAGATATATTTCCACTAATATGCAATGGAATAGATATTTAGCTTAAGGTAATCCTTAGCAAATAATTCGATGAAACAATCTTACAAAGAAATATAGTCCAGATATTTCTTCTTTACATCCACTTCAGAAATAAATAGCAAATACTTAGCAATAGAATCTTATACAAACAAAAAATCACATTTCAGATGGGTTTTTTTTTTTTAATGAAAAAGTAGAGTTAACTTTAGTATTCTACTTTTATCTTATAAAAATGGCTTTTATGTGGTTCAACGGGGCAATTTTGGCACTCTAGAGCTATATAAACCGGAATTCATAATTTAAAAGTTACTCATTAAAATATGCAAACCCAGAACGAAGTGAGTTCAGAAATTTATGAGAAATGAGTATTCATGAATACAGTAGACCATAACATTTAACACAGACAACTACACAAAATTTGGTAACATAATACCTTATGTACTCAAGTGCCAAAGAACTGGTACATTTACCCAATACTGAGTTGGGAAACCCTGAACACGTTATAAATCCAGAAAATGGCATATCGTGTATCCCACATACATGTGAATATATCCCAATGGAAATTCACCATGAATCCTTTAAGGCTATTAGCAAAGCCCTAGGAAGGCGAGATGGTATAGGTCTTTGCCAAATGGCATGCAGTAAGATATCCTAGATGTGTTCTGTAATGTACGTGTCTAATAGTTTAAGTACTCACTGAAATCATTTAAAATAAAAAAAGGTTATTCTGAATTATTCCAATGCAACTCTCGACGAGCAGAATGTCGCTTCGTCTTACTTGGAACTTACCTATTCTGTCGGAATGCTAATTGGCTATGAATGGATGGGAATAATTAGACAGAATGCTTAAATATATTATCAGATTCGCTTCTAAGCACATCAAGGTTTACAGATTATGCCATCAACACATATCCCATACTATTACATAAATTGCAGGCTTAAATAAATTGCTTGACTGAATATAGTTTTTATAAAGATTTAATTTATTCATAAAGGTCTCTCCGTACCCAAAATTCAAAAATTTTTAAGACAAATTATGTATGAAAATGTGGTATGGCAATAACTATGGTCATTAGCTCTATATTTTAACTTTAGACGATTTCTATTAAAACGGTCAATCTTTATGGAAATTAATTTAATTATTCTATAATTTTAACGATATTTTATGTTACATCATTTTGTGCAATTCTGTTTTTTCTATATTTCTTTAATAGCTCTAGTAAGTAAAAAATATATATAAATATATATATATATATATATATATATATATATATATATATATATATATATATATATATATATACATACATACATATATATGTGTATATATACGAAGGTTACTCTGAAATTTTTGAGATACGCGCAGACGACAATTTACAAAATAAAAATAACGGTTTACGGTTTAATTTTAAAATACAAAGTATTTTAACACAGAAGACGCTTTTTTAATGACTTACTTCAACTTGTTTAGTGTAGAATAAATTTTAAACAAAAGAGAAAATAAAGTTGACGCGAGAAAATTTTCGAGCTATGATTTTCTACGATTTTAAAGCAGGATTAAATCAAGAAGAATGCGTTTTACGGTTGCAATTAGCATTTGGTGATGAATCTCCAGCTCGTGCTACTGTATTCAGATGGTTTAGAGAATTTAGAATAGGTTGCAATTTTCTTCAGGATGAAAAACACGCAGGAAGGCCGCCGTCGGCAGTAATCCCGGATAATGTGTCTACCATACGAAAAATGTTAATGGAAGATAATCACTGTACCTGTCAAATGATACAGAAGGAGCTTAACATTGGGTCTGCAGCCATACACAAAATCATTCATGAAGAATTACATGTGAAAAATGTAGTTTGCCGTTGGGTTCCCCATAATCTAACTGAGCACCAAAAAAAGGAGCGTGTCAGAATCAGTAAAGAAACTCTTAAATTGCTAAATGATGGTGGTGACCGCATCATTTCTAAAGTTGTAATAGGTGATGAAACGTACGTACCGTTTTTTGACGTTCCAACACGTCAAGAAAGCAAAGTATGAGTCTTTGAAGATGATCCCACGCCGACAATGCTGAAAAAACTACGCGCACTGAAAAAAGTGATGTATGCCGTTTTCTTCAGAAGTACGAGATTGGTCAAAGCAATCAAGTTGGAAGTACAGAAGACAGTAACAGCAAACTGGTATACCACTAAATGTCACATGAAGTGAGTGTTAGGGGACTAATGCTTCACAATGACAATGCATCTTCACATACAACCGGATTAACAACTGAGTTTCTTAAACAAAAACAAATTAAAGTGATCGAACATCCGCCGTATTCATCTGATCTAGCTATGTGCGACTTTTGGTTATTCTTTAATCTAAAATAGAACTTACGTGGACGTCGTTTTCATTCAGAAGAAGAGATTGATGGGGCTGTAAATGCATTTTTTTCATCTATTCCAAGAAATGAATGGCTTGAAGCATTTAATCTGTGGAAAATTCGTCTACAAATGTGCATTGATGATGGAGGAGACTACTTTGAACACACCTAAAATTTATAATAAATAAGTATATCTTTAAAAACCTAGTTCTATCTCAAAAATTTCAGTGTGACCCTCGTATACATATACCATCTGTTATAGCTGCCCGCTGTGCGGTGTCAAAGAGCTAATTATATTTAAAATAATGTGTATGGATCCAAACTCTAAAAAATACAACCTGCTTAATCAACACTATAACTTTAGAGCCTTTAAAGTTTGATTGCCATTAACTCATTAAAATTATAACCATGTTTAATGTCCGGTCAATTCTTTATTAATATCATTAGTTAAATCAATTTTTGTGTTACCCCCCCATATATATATATATATATACATACATATATATATATATATATATATATATATATATATATATTAAAACTTACTAAGTAATAACAAGATAATCAATGATAATTTTTATATATATGATAGTTAGTTTATATTGTAGGCTGTAAACATTTTAAGAGATTTTAATCACATTAAGTAATAAGTTTTCGTATGTTTGGTCACAAATTTCTATCATATCTCAGAACGTCTCATTTATAATCAGAAAATGGCAATATTTGAAATGCGATCTCATTAAATAATCATTACTTAGCTATTTGAGCCAAAAATAAATTTATTTTCTAGGTTAAATAGTACATCGAAATATTTCATTAGGAAAGGATCCAAACTTTTAGATTTTTATGACAAATTTAAGTAAATTGACACTGTTAATAATAAATTTATATCCGATAATAAAAAGAATGAGTTGCATTATTTTCATAAAATTATCTCGCATTTTCCAAATTCTTCAAATTCACAAAAACTATTTACTACTCTAAATTCTTTCATAAGTTCCAGCGCATAATTCACAGAACACATTTTTCTGACCTAGACCTTGACTGTTAAAATGACTATCAAATCAAAGTATGCTTTTTAGAGAAATTCGACGTGGAATTTCTATTCTTGTTTATTGACCTTGTTTTCCGAAACATCAGAAGCTCAAAATGTTTTCGTAGAATGTCAAAAAGAACAAATAGACTTGCGTGGTAAATTCCCATTCATTCTTTATAGCAAAAGATATCTGAACAATTTCCAAAACCGAGAAGCAAAGAAATGGTAATACATACTCCATTCCTGATGCGTTCAAAATAAAATAGAGGGGTGATTTATAACTGGCCACACGAAATACATTCAGTAATTAATTTCATTCCTTAATGACTCCTTCTTTATTGCAATACATATAATTCCTTTGATAGAGATTCGTTTGGTTTTTTTGCTTCAGTGGAGTACTTAACCTATATTTTTCTTCCTCGATTTAATTGAAAAAATCGTTTTCATCTCCGAATAAATGGTTATTTAGTTGAACGCCTTTCCTTGTAGAAGATATTTTATTAAATCAAGTCTCTTTTTACTGTGTTTTGACATGCTTCATTTCAAAAGCGCCGCAATCGCAGATCCTAAAATAAGAAAATTAATAGCTTAATTATTAAATATATTGTCGCTTTTGTGAGATTCTCAGTAGGAAGCATAAAAAATTCGATACGTTTTATATTGATTTTTATGTTGGATATGTTCAAAAGATAATGATAAGCACTTTGTAAATTGATGCAACATAAATTATAGCTTTCAAATGTCAATCATTTTTTTAGATAAAAGCAATTTATCCAAAAAGTTAAAATAAAGTTACAATTTCCAAATGCATTTAGTATTACAAGATAGAATATTATTACATTTAAAACAGAAAATTATTGGTTTGATAGCCATTATTGAGACTGATAAAAAAAACTTTTTTTACATTCTATAATTGTATTTTGTAAAGTTTGGAACATTTAATTCGTTTTGCTTAAAAATTCTTCTTTTTATGAAAAAAAGCAAGTTTAAACTAAGATGAACTTTCAAAACAAAGAATTATTAACATTTTTGAGACGATAAATGCAAAAGTAATTTAAATTTTAGTAATTTGCATTCTATTCCTGTGATTAAAGAATTAGATGAATTAGGAAAATTAGATGATTATAATTTGCACGTGTGTTTTTGGTTGCGTAATAATTTTTTGTTTTCGCCATAAAACATTCAAATGTAAAATGTCTATCCCTTTTCTTTATTGATTTTTAAATAATATTAGATAAATATAATGGAATAAAATGTGCACATGGATATTGGAAATCTCATTGAATTTATAAAAGAGTCACAGATTTAAAATAAAAACAAGGAAAATATGTATTTAAATGTATATTAATTATAAATTAGCAATTACAATTTCAGAAATAAAATATGTAAAACCTCCTTTAAAAAAGATTAATAAAATATTGTGAAAACATTCTTTCAGGATGTAACTTGTTAAGCGCTTTCACTTGAAATTTCTAGCCAATCGCAAGTTCATATCAATAACGGAAACTTTCATTGTCTCAAAATAACTGAAATATGACGTAATTTGGGAGGAGCTTCATTTGCGTTAATCCTATTTTTCATACTTGAAATATTTTCGGTGTTCATTTCAGGAAACTTGCTCATTCAATATTGCGAAATATTTGAATGTCATTCTTTGCCAAATAACATTTATTGTCTCAACCTCCCTTTTGTGTGTAAAGGATATTAAGTAATAAATAGTCTCTTTTTTTCACAAAGATGTTAGAAAACTCTAAATTCGGAATATGCCTTTTGGGTTCGTAAACCTAGTGTCTAATTACTTTTTCAGAATTGGTTGCAAAATTCTTTGTAATTAAAATAAATATTAAAAGAATTTATGTGAAAAATTGCGAAATATGTAAAATAAATTTTAAATTATTTTCATCTTGATACACATACATTTCTATAAGAAGATACATTTCATTCTTATTTTTAAGTTTGAAATTATATTAAATAAAAACAAAATAAAACAAACTCATCAATATTTTGATAATATGAGTATGTGTGTGTTTCATTTCTAATGACCAACTACATGCATATTACCCCTTTTCAGCTCTACAAACGGTGGAAGAGTTGGCATTTTATATACATACTTAGGTGGCGTACATATACATACATACGGTGTAGGCGAACATCAGACTGTACCATTAGGTTAACGGGTTTGGAATACTCCCAAATCACCAAGTGCCTCGTAATTTTGAACCACGGTCAGGTGACGAAATCACACATGAACTCGCACCCTCCTCTCCACATCCATGCCACAGCAGCAGAAGAACTTTGGACGTCACATATTAACGTGGACACGTCCCCAACCCACGATGCTCCAGCAACCCAGTGTAGGAGGGTACGGTGTGGTCACCCTCCCAACCACTGCACGTGGCAAATGATATATAGTGGGGCACTCAGTATGTTGTCAGAAACAACCGTTGCTCTTAAATTGGGTACGTTTTCATAATTTAGAAGTAGGGACTAAGCAGGCCGCCAGATTTAGCTTACCATTCTCTGAGGTATCATTTCACAAGGAAGATATTGCAACCACGATATATTTAATGTGGTCGGTTAGTAAACACAGCGAATCTTCGGGTGGGTCGTGATTCAAACTTGCTACCTTCCGATAATAAGATTTAACACCCTAACCACCAGGCCTCTTATTGAATAAAGAATAAAATAATATGTCCTGCACAACGTATTTATAAAAATTTAAGTTTAGAATAATCAAGGCAATTAGAAGAAAAATGTTTTAAAAGAATGAATAAATAAAAAAAATTTTAAGTTATCTATAATTTTGGTATATTTTTTATTATATGGTTTGAAAGAAAAAATAGCGATATTCATTAAATACTAATAAAATAACTATATGTGTGTATAATTATAATTATTATTATTTATTAACACAAACTAAACTTCAAAATTTCCTGATGCATTTTAAATAAATAAGAAATTTAAAACTGCATGTCCTACTAATTTTATTATAGATAAAAATACATATGCAAATTATATAAATATGCAATCATCAATAAAATTATGTTTCGAAAAACAAGATGTTTTGGTTAAAGTGTGGAGTCAAATAATAAATGAACAAAAAGCTAAATATAATTCTTAACAGAATTCATTCTAAGCTTACTAAATCTAATCATTTTATTATTATTTACATTTTAGAAAATTCCGTATAAAGTACACCTAAAAATAACTGTTAACGCAATAATTTGGCTCCATAAATGTTCTTTAAATATATTATTTAAAACAACAATATAATTTAACAAAAGGAGGATAAGAATATAGAAGGTGGAAAAAACAAGATGAAACAAGATAGGCTTAAGTAGGATTATTAATTTAGTATTAGAAAATTGCATAGTTCTTATTTTTCAAATTACTTTATAATCCTTAAAAGCTTAAATTTTTTTTTTTTTTTTTTTTTTTTTTTTTTTATTCCAACATAAGCACATAAAAATTGGTATATGGCATTGCTTATAGCTGAAAAAGTACAATTTCTTTTAAATAAAAATTAAACATTTTTATATCAATTCCATTTTATTAGTAAATGTTATTATAAATTGTAATAGAAATTTATGTACTTAAAAACATTATATAATCTTTATGTAAGAATTTTTATAATATTTTGCAACATGAAATTTGCGTGCATGCTTCTTGTAATATAATATTGCAACAGATGTATCTAACATTTGGAAAAAATATTTTTAATAGATTCACATCAAAATCCAAGCAATATAGATATTTTCAGTCATAAAGTTTGTCTTGCTATATTTAATTCCTAAATTCGAAGCATCTAGGAATATAGATTTTACTAGCATTAGAAGATATAAATTAAGAACTTTTTTTTAACTTTTTTTTCACTTGGAACTAATTTATTTTTATAATACGTTTCTTTAACTTCAAGCATTTACTTACTTCTCAGTTCTTGCACTAAAATAGATCACACTTCACACATCAACTTACATAAAAAGCATTTTATGTGGCGAGTTACTTTTCAATCAGCTATTACAAGAACAATAGCAAGCTCTTATTAATTTTAATATTACACAGTGAAATTTTACTAAATATTTTTTCACATATAAAATTTAAGTTTGTCTCTGTCACGGACACATGAAACACATGATACTTTTTTGTGTCAAAACAAAAGATGTAAACATTTATTTTATATGCTATTCAAATTTTAAGTTTGGTTTAAATATGCTAGGAAAATGATATCGTCTTTTTCGTATCACTGACATAAGAATGTCCAGATAATAATTATCTACCTGATATCAATCTTATGCTAACACAAATGAAAGAAAAAAGTCATGATTACTGTCATTTTCAAAAAGAATTTTTCTAAATATTTTAATAATGCAATTGATTAATGATAGCAATAAAAGCAAATAAAATATCAAAGGCTTTATTTTGCCAAACGATATTGAAAAAAAGATCTCGTCAGTATTTTTTATGTATAGGAAACTCTATAGTTCTAAATGATGAAACAGGATGTTGTTTTGCACGCAAATCTCTTAAGTTATCGTCAGAATTATAATCCTTTTAACCTATTGTAAATTCGAAGGAAATTTTAGGTTTTGATTGTGTCAG
The DNA here is from genome assembly GCA_030067965.1 of Latrodectus elegans. NCBI lineage: Eukaryota > Metazoa > Arthropoda > Arachnida > Araneae > Theridiidae > Latrodectus > Latrodectus elegans. Next base: position 31,389,241 of record CM057815.1, read on the forward strand.
TAAGAGAGAAGAAAGCATTTATTCTCGGACAGGAATTATTTCCTTTTCCATTTATTGGTGGCAACGTTTCGTTATGTTCACCGATGTCGAACGAAATGGTGATGTCCCAGCATACTTTTATCTTATTTAATGAATAGCGTGTCTTATTTTAAATCGTACGGACATTCACTGTCTTCTTGCAAATGAATCGCCTAACTTTGGTGAAACTCATAAAAATAAAAGATACTGTGAAAAAGGAGTAGAGCAAGCCTTCGCATCCTGTTTCGAATTAAAGGCTTTGTTTTGTTGTTCCTTGTTAAAGCAAATGACTACTGTCCGATTTTTGATATATTCATGCTGCTTTCAAAGGATGTGGTATGAAGAGGAAAGTCAAGGTTATCTGTTGTTCAAAAAAAAAGCTATTCCTTTTTTTGTTTTTAAGTACTGTTTTTAGATTTATAACGTATATATGTATTTCAATATATTTCTAATTTTTCTTAAATAAAGCAAATAAGTCTTAAATTAATACTTAATTTTGGAATTATTATTAAATATTTTAAAATTTGAGATATACAATATATTTTTAAAAAATTATCTTAAACTTATATTTGCTATTCCTAATGAAATGGATAAAAAGATATGTGTAATCTTTTCTATCTCGGTTATAGATGAGCTATTCCTTTTCTTTTCTTTTTTTAAGTAAACCTTTTATATTTATAAAATTTATATATCAGTATATTTCTAACTTTTCCTTAAATAAATCCTCTGGAATTATCTTTAAATATTTTAAGATTCCAGATATTATTTTGTAAAAAAAAATTTATCTGAAATTTATATTTGCTATTCCTAATAAGTGATAAAACAATGTGTAATATTTTCTATCTTTAATTATTGCTATTCTAATTGAAAGCCTCGCAATTTGTACCTGTAAATTTAATTTGCGTTGACAAAATAAGCACAATTAAATTTAAAAACCAAAATACTGACTAAAATTTTTTAATATTTTTTAACACCATTACTAACATAAAATCATTAGAAAAACTTTAAATATCCACCCTTATAATCTATTTTGACTCCTCCTTCCTCAAATTAATGAATCAAAAAAATATTATTTTGTTCAAATGCATTCCTATTAAACATTCTTGGCGTGGTAACTATTTAATTTTTTTAAATTTTAGTAGACATATATATATATATATATATATATATAGATATACATATATATATATATATATATACATATATATATATACATATATATATATATATATATACATATATATATATACATATATATATATATATATATACATATATATAGATATACATATATATATACATATATACATATATATATATATACATATATATATACATATATATATATATATATACATATATATATATATATTATATACATACTACATATATATATTGAAGCCCTGGTAAACTTTTACTCTTCTAAAAAGTGCTTATTCCTACGCTTTTTTTTTATACAAGTATGAAATAAAGTAAAAATTAAGGATATTGTTTTTTTAAATTTTAAATAAGCTAAATAACTTTTAAAAATCTCGGATATTTCATCAAAGAAAAATTTAATTCAGTAGCATGTGAAGAAAATATTACTTTTACGCGTGTTCATATAATTTAAAACAAATGCTCTTTTAACTTTTTATATAATTAGAATCATAATTAGTTTTGTTAAGAAATTATAATAACGCCAATATATCCTTAATAACTTAAAAATGATTTACAAAATCTTGTAAACATTTGGAAATTGAATTTAAATTATTTTAATCGATTTTTTAAACATTCATTTTATTAAATTGAATAGCTTTAAATGAAAAAATTGTTTTTTTGTGATTTGTCTTTGCGAATTAAAATTAATGCTATTTTTTTATATAAATAGGATTGGATGAAAAGATTATTAGTTATATAAGTTTTTCAACTCTTTATAACTTTTACAACCTTTTAAATACTTTATTTATAACTTAAATAAAATGCTACGAAGAAGAAATTATGCTTATACAAAATATTATATCCAAATAGATATATAGATATATTTGTGACTTAATGGTAATTCATATCTCATTTTGTTTGTATTTTGTAGATTCATAAGCAATAAAATTCTTCTACTCTCTCTCACTCTCTCTCTCTCTCTCTACGAAGAATTTTTGCATTTTAACTATATTAAGATATTTTAATCATGAAACTCTAAATATTTTCCATCTCAATGAAATCTTATGAAATGTTAAAATCCATTATGGACCACACACATATGCATCAAGCTCAATTACCACACGTCATCCACAACGCTTACTCAAAGGTTAAAGGTTATTAGTTCTAAGAAGTTCTTTAGCTCTTATTTACTCCCTTTCAAGATTCAGCAAAGTGGCCCAGGAATTGCTCATTCAGTTTTATAAAGGAAAAAGAGTATAAAAAGTGCAAAGAAGCCATGAAGACCTCAGAGAATAAACACAGATTGAAAAGAACCGCAAATTTAACAGCTGCATCTCAGAACATTCCGATCATTTGAATGGCGGGAAAAGAAAAAGTTAACACAAAAATGGCGACGAATCCTGTGTCAATATTCCGAGTAAATTGCTTAAGCGCGCGTGCCAACTCAGAAGGACCATTAGCAGCCATGGAATTCTCTTTGTTCATATCGTGTGGGAATTACGATGGAGAATCACGATTGTATTTTTTTCCTGCAGAAGAATTCAGGAAGAAGTCCTTTTGTGGCGGGAATAGCGAGCTTTAACTTCCGGAAATTTCGGTGAATCGCTGATACACCTCAAATTTTCGCATTAAATCTCATGAAATAACCTTGGCTTTTTTTTTTATATAATATTTGAGCTGATGATAATGCAAAATCTCGAGACAGTAACAAAATACGAAACCGCAAAATTAAATAATATCATAAAATACGTTTATGTTACAATTGAATATCAATTACACAAGGACAAATTAAAAATTCATTTTGCCTTATTTTTATAAACTATAATCTGAGGAATTTAGTTATTGTTCTTTCAACCTAAATCAGCTTAATGGAACAAGTTATTGTGAAAAAAATTATTTATCTGAATTTTTCTTAAATAATTTCATTGTAATATGGTTATCTGTTGCTTTAATATTTTGGGGAAAGCTAAGTGTTTTGTACTATAGTCTTAAATTTAAATTTATTTATCCTTAGATTATGCTAAGAATGTACTTGAAATTTATTACAGATATCAGAATAAAGTGAATTATTTTAGAGAAAAATATTAAATATTAATTATTTTTCTCTAATAAAAATCAAGGAATTAGTTCGAACGATTTGAACCTGAACTTCTTTATGGCAAAATAAATAAGTTTGCTTAGATATGTCTGCTCAAACTCTCATATTCAAACTTAGTTTCTCATTCAAAGATAGGGTTTGAAATTAATTAATATTTCCTTTCATATATGAAAACTGTCATGTATGAAAAATTTACTATCATATGAAAAATTCATGCTTCAGCATGGATTAGAATATTCGAAGTAATTTTTTTGGCGCAAAATGTGATTTCAATCGATTCAAACTAAAAAAATTTAACTTCTATAGAATCTTGATTACATAATGATATTCGGCACTGTTTGGCCATTATTCAAAATACTGCCTTCCAATTACAAAAGTTATCTGAGCTAATTCAGGCTTGTTTATTTCATTGCTCATTCTAATACTAATTCGTCTTGAATAAGAAATGTACATCACTTTATAATTACAAACATAAATGAAACTATCATTTTGATTGAAAACATATTTTTAATCGCGGTTTTATATTTATGATTTGACTTTTTAAGCACAATAAAAGAACAATTTTCATCAAAAATATAATTTCTGCATTTTAAAATTTTTATTAAATAAAATAGATCCTGTGAACTAACTTAATATGTGAAAACTAAAATAAGATTTAAATGTGTGTAATATCTTCTAATTTAAAATAAGTTAAGACACTAAACGTATGTTTAAAGTTCGTTATGCTAGACATTGTACTGAAAACTATATTATAATAAAGGCTAATTTATAATTAAAAAAATAAAAATTAATGTTTATTATTTTAAATTCTTCAGATATGAATAAGAAATTTTATTAGCATTTAATATTTAAAACTTTATTGCACATTATCACTAATGACTAATTTTGTTAAATTAATTTCATATAAACTGCATAAAATGTTACCCTAAAAATACCCCGCATACTATTTAAGCATTCCAAAGAATATTTTATTTGATCGAATACTTCAGATTTTTTTTAGTTATGTCTTTTTATGGCGGCCTTGAAGATGTATTGCAGACGGTCTAAGAGATGAGTTTGAAATTTTACAAATTTATTGCTTTATATTTATAGCCACAAAAATTTTATGTTTGATTTTTTATAGTGTTTCAAAACACCAAGACACCAACACTTTTGGAAAAAAATCCTACTAGGAAAGGAAAATATTCTTTACAAGAATACAAATATTCGAAGTAGATCTAATAAAGAGCTGATTTTACCTCGTACTTATATAGCCTATTCTACTGCCATCTTCAAACGCATAAACGCATATTTGGTTAATGAGGTGTCCATCTTGGTATGCAAACAATCTCTAAATTCAAACTTAAATTGAAACAATCAATCATTATTAACAAATATCAATTTGATTCCGAAGTTGATAGTGAACAATATCAATTTTGGAATCAAATAAAAGTTTCTCATAAGTTGGATAAAATAAAGTCAATAAAAATCTTAAGAATAACTCTTTAACTGAAAAAGAATAATCTTTAATTAAAAAAATATTAATAAGCAACATTCAGTGAATTTTTCCTCACCACTCTTTAAGATCAAATGAATATCAAAAGTGGATTCTAGTTGTTGTGGATTTAAAAACGTAGTAAAGAATTAAAAAATTCTTTTATTAATTTTTTTATTTGAATATTGATAAGAAATTTAAATTCCATTATTCAAATACACACATTCTCCCTTACTGGTGTTCAGGAGTTCCATGGTTTAGGGTTGTGTCCTCATTATTCGGTGACGTCTAAAATCATTCCGCTGGTG